>JAMOIN010001048.1:0-93444 GCA_024666655.1 Dascyllus trimaculatus
AAAAAAAAAAAAAAAAGCTAGAAAATAGTGAAAAATGTCAAGATGATGCTCTCAAATGTCTTGTTCTGCCCACAACTCAATGAATTTACTGTCAGAGGAAGACGGAAAACAAAACATTCACATTTAAGGAGCTAGAATCACAGAATTTACACTTTTTCTTTAAAAATTATCTAAACAGTTCACAATTAATCCTAACATTTCTAACTGACGACTGTATGTAGATTTACAAGTCATGCATGTGAAGCTCAAAACACCAGAGTAAAGGATACTTGGATTCGGGGAGGCCCTTCTTTCCGTAGGCCCACTCTGGTTCAATCTCCAGTCGAGCCGTTTCACCTTTGCTCATTGTCAGAAGACCTTCGTCCCACTGTGATGGTGACAGAAGCATCACGTATAATAAATGGCATAAGTTTGGATGCAAAGAGCGAACACAAACGAAACCAACATTTAAAACAACTCACTCCTCTGATGACTCTGCCCAAGCCAACTTTGAAGCTCAGAGGTTTGGTCTGCTTTTTCTTCCTCGCCGCTGCAGAGAGAAAACAACAGTGACGGTTTAAGCCACTAATCATGACAAGGTGTTACAGTTTACAATATAAAAGGTGGGTGATTAAAAAACACACACAGAAAGGCTGGCAGCTGCAAACAGATCCAGATGTTCTCAAGAGCATTCTGTTAGCATCTTAGTATGGCCAGCAATTTTAACATTAAATAGCTTATCTGGATGTATGCTACAGATATTCCAGCCTCCCCGCGACCCTACAGAGGATTAAGCGGTGTATAAATAATGGATGGATGGAAGTAATCTCAGTTTCAGACATGCACAGATTTTCCAGTTCAGGATATCTTCTGCTCTTTTCAAGACATTTTAAATGAAATTTAAAGTCACAATGGTGGAGATGTAGATACCTCCAACTGGAGTTTGGACCAGTCCAAATCAGAGTTCAGATTTGGGGAAATGATGTTGCACATATTTGTAGTTAGGCCAGAAGCTACGGCAAGTTGGAGGTGGAGACTGCCTGCTTTTCAAACATACGAAGGCACCGCAACTGTAGCTGCACATGACAGCTTTGGTACAGCAACATCAGAGCTCTAATTTAAGTTACTGCTTGTGTTGTATGTACTCTCGCATATATGTAGCTTTGGATAAAAGCTCCTGTAAATTAAATCGTAGACATTCCAAGTTAATTTGGTCCATCAGTGCCACACCATTATCAGAGCTGCTTTTAACTATCTGATCACTAGGGAATGAGGGTTGGGTGGGAAATGGGCAGTTGGTGGGTGGGTGGGGTGTGGGTGTGTGTGTGTGCGTGTGCGTGTGCGTGTGTGCGTGTGTGTGTGTCGGGGAAGGGATTTGTTTTTTTGTATTTTAATATAAAGGTGTTTTTATTTTTTGCATGTAAAGCACTTTGTGTTACATATATTGTATGAAAAGTGCTCTACAAATAAAATTTGATTTGATTTGATTTGATTTGAATTTTGACCAGAAGTCTAATAAACGAAACTCTCATTCTTCCCAGACTCTTCGCTGACGAGTCCTTCCTATAGTTCAGCATTTTCCATCCTGCCCATCTCATCTACCACAGCAGCTGCAGTTACTTCTACTAGCACTGTTCAAATGCTCTAATGGACTAATAACCAATATGATGCTTTGCCTGAGCAACATCATGCACGATGATTCAAATTAAAACTGAACTGCAGATGTCTCCAGCTGTTGTTCTGACCATCAAAATGACACTGATGAGATCTGTATTGTTAACTCCAAACAGTCAAACGATGAGCTTGCCACACCTTAGAAACCACTTGTTTCAGTGCATGAAGTGAAAGAGGTGATACCTGCTGGAATATTGGTGTCAAAGACGGTTCCATCCTCCAGTGTTCCGGTGTACCAGCAGCTCACAGTGTCGCCCTTCTTTGGGAAGTTTGTCTTGTCGCCTTTCTTCAGCACTGATTTGGTGTACTTAGGAGGACCCTGAGGCAAGCAGTGAACAGTGATGCGATGTAACCGAGTGCACCTACTCAAGTACTGTCCTTAAGTCTACATTTGACATGGCAGATTACTTTCTACTTCTGGTTTACTACATGTAGGAGGGACATTTTCTACTTTTTGCATCATTGCTTTTATCTGACAGCTTCAGTTACTTTACAAATTAAGATTTTGCAAACACAAAATGGTGCAGTTTAAATGTATGCATCACCCAAAATAACAAAGGTATAACAGGCACAGGGGATAATTTGCTAATGCTGACTGCTAACAGATGCTGATAACTACTTCACCACTGGCAATGAAGGAGCGGTTTATACATATATAAAGTAGCACAAAAACATGCACATGTAACATTCTGTAACAGTACCTCATCCACAACTTCTGTCTTGACTTCTTTGGGCTTCTCCTCTATTTTCACAGCTTTAACCTGCTCGGTCACTTCTTCCACTGGTTCTGTGCCTTTAAACCTCTGAGAAACACAAGCACAGACAAGCAAGATGCCTATTTGTGTCTGATTTATTTCAATCTTCTACTTAAGGCTGAGTGACAGTAATATCAAGTACAAACACGGGAAGAAATGAAAATGCAGGTTTGTAATAGATCTGAAGTTGTAGAGCAAAGTGAGAAAACTGTCTTTTGTGATGTATTTGGACCAAACATGCAGCGCAGACTTGTGCTGTGTTAAAATTTATATGGTGATATTACAAGGTCTGACCTAGTACGATGCCATTAATACAATATAAAGACGATACCCCAAAAATAAACAAGAATAGGGCTATTTAGGATTAACTTGAAAATATGACATAATTAAATCGACTTCAGAGGTTTCTTGTCTTTAACAGGTTGCAGTTACTTACAAAAGAGCTTTAATTCAATCTTCCAGTGGTTCAAAGTGGGTTTAACATTCAAACATCTCCTCTTAAAACATCCCCACTAGCACCACAGTGGGCTGACAGTTTGAATTAATTCTAGGGCTGCACAATAAATCATTTCAACATTGAAATTGGAGTCTGGCAGTGCACAACAGTCACACTGTGGGAAGCGTGATTGCAAATTGACTCAAACACGTCAGGCTACCACTTCTTTTGCTGCTTGATAGAAAAACAAATCTCACAAGTTCTCTTTTTTCAAGAAGAATCTAGAAAAGACTTCTGTCTGACGTAACATAATGTACTCTGACTTAATTAAGTCTAACTTTATTCACAAGACACAGCGTTGGCTGACACGCAGACTCCACATGTGCACAGGAAAATGAGCGAAGAACAAGGGAGAAACAATGAAAAGGAAGGTTTGGTTACAAAAACAAACGCATCTGTTGTGGGGAAATAGTTTAGACAGGAGAAAGGATGCTGTTGACAAAAAACTGTCTGCAGTGTCTTCCAATTGTTGCCACTATACAAAGCAACACAACTAATTTATGTTGCCATTTAAACCAGCGACATAAAGCTCTGCATGATGAGCACACAGCGTGAACCAAACATCATCCAAAGCAAAAAACTATTTTGGTTGCCTTTGCCAGTGTTTTAAATGACATATGTAAAATTATTTTTGGTTTTTAATGCAGATGCACTCCTCTAAACACCGATTCAATCACTCCAGAGTATCTCATTCTTTCTGAGTAGAGTTATTCAAGTCATCTGGTCGAATTGAAAGTTTTTCTTCCAATATATAATGCAGAAAAACAAACTACTGCAATGTCAGTTTTCTCCAATATTGTGCAGCCCTCATTCATTCAGCTTAAATCAGCACATCACTCCATAAAGACAGTATTAATTCACAATAGAAAAACACACATTTAAAATCCCTATTACAAGATAAACATCTGAATTAAATGTCCTCTGCAGACGTGACAGGTTTACACAGTTCCTGCTGTCTGCTCATTCAGTGTCACCAGGAGAAATGTTAAGTATCTTCATGATCACTTACTTTGCTCTCAAACAGCTGATTGTAGGCGATGATGAGCTGCTCTTTCTTTGCTGTTTTGGCGACATTTTTGATGTTCCCCAGCAGCTTGTGTTCATTCAGGAACTGAAGGAGAAAATGCAGGAAAGAGGATAAAGTTAGCTTGTTTAACCATCACTCCAGGCTCAAATCGACGACAGCTGTTAGCTTGCTCTTTATTAAACATGCTAAATGGTAAATACAGGTTGTTTTCATTCCAAATCAGATGAACTAATGATGCTCTGTGGCTTGTATCTCTGTTGTAGTGGTCTTACTATGTGCTGGTGCTGCACATTCTGCTCTGCTACAAGCTAAAACATCCTATAGCTAACTGCGCAGCATGCAGCAGTTCAGCACTGAGAATTCATCCCTTAAAACACAAATATTCAAGCTGAAACCAGGCAGAGGCTGAGGAGACAAGCGCACCGAGTGAGCTGCATTGTCCTGGATGAACTTTATGACGTCTTTTTTGGGCAAATCATCACTTTTGAGCTGCTCGTCGCTCCACTCCCGTGTTGGCTCAGCCGCCATTTTGAGAGGCGAACTGGTGAACTTTGACCTCAGCGGAAGTTAAAACTACAAATGCGGATGTTTGAATACGAAACCTCTGAATTAAATTAATAATAATAAATACATTTTATGTCTTAAATGACCTAAAACTGTTATTTTATGGCTACAAATAATACTAACAAAAACTTTTTTAAAAATTTAAAATCGGCTAAATGTATACGAAATACAGTGAATACGGAATTTAAAAACTTCTAAAATAATAGGATATCAACTAATTATAAAACAGAGCTCAGTTCAAGTGAGCCTTAGTGGTTAAATTTGAGGAACAGTGAGTTTAAACTGTCTGTGATGTGAGTCTTGCCACCCATTGGACAAATGTAAGTATTCAAAAGTACCATTATATAAAAATAGAAAATATTCCATTACAATTTACAGTCCAACTTGAAAAATCCTACTTAAGTAAAAGTACATACCAGCTAAATTTAGTGAAAGTACTGCAGTAAAAGTCTAACTGACAGATTATAAGATTATTAATAGTGAAGCATCAGTGAGTCAGCAGCATGTTACTGTTGGAGCTGATGCAGGTGGAGCCAGTTTGCACTACTTTATATCCAGTTTTATATGCAGAGAAAGCTGATAAATTGAGATGAATATTTGATTTTTGCAGCGATATTGGATCATTTTTTAAAATGTGACTCAAAAAGCTGTTAGATAGATGTAGTTGAGTTGAAAATACAGTATTTCTCTCAGAAATGTAGTGGAGTGATAGCAGAAAGTTGCAGAACATGAAAATACTCAAGTAAAAATAAGTTCTACTTAACTGCTTTTACTTAAGTAAATATACTTTTACTTCCCAAAATTGGTCAACATAACAAATAAGAAGAAGCACATTGAGTTAGTTTCAAAGTAAAACATACAAAAATGGAAGAAATTAAAAAAATAAAGTATAAAAAAAAACAAAAAAACAAAGGGGCTGGCTCAGATAAACTTAAACAAATGTAATAATTAAACAACCTCCATTTCCATCTTTTACATTTATTTATAGACCACAGTCACATGAACATTTTAATTATTTCAGTACCCCATTAAATTCTTCATTTCCTGTTATTCCCCCTGTGTGCCAGGATACACAACAGAGCAACAAATCCTTTTATATCCACCTATAACAAATTAAATCCCTCATTTGATTCTCCTCCACACAGCCCAGTGCCATTAACAGTCATCTACACTGTACACAGATCAGTTCTCTGTAGTTCATTTGGATTAATGCACTATGTATTTTTCATCTTTTTATTTGTCTATAGTGGAGCAGCAGCATCACATCCCATTTTCAGTCTACAGTCTCTTTACTGCCCTGCAGGCGCAGTAGCACCACCTTGTGGAGCCAAATTGTTCTGCATATTCCTCCTCAATATTTCTGGAGAAATGTTTTCACTTACCGTATGTTGCATTGAACCCTAATATTTAGAGGCACTGCAGATGAAATGTTACAATTCATTAACTTGTTGCAATATATTGATCATTTATAAACATTTCAAAATGAAATATATTTAATAATAAAGAACTTCATTCATATAGTATCTGTAGGAGCCAATCACTGCTCAGTTCTATGAGTAGGAATCCATCAGGGTAACAACAAATCTGAAAACTAACTGGTAACCAGTGAAGTCCAGCAAGAACAAGAGTGATGTGGTCACTTCACTGGAACACGTTAAAATGCGAGCAATTAACTGAAACCTTTGAATGTTTCTTTTACTGATACCAGACGAAGGTGTGTTAGAGTCATCAAGTCTGCAGATGATGAAGGCATACATTACTATGTCTAAGTCTGACAACGAAAGAAAAGATCAGACCTTAGAGGTGAGCCTGAGCATTTGAACTTCTTTTTAGATCTCTACCTGGCCGACAAGATCAAACCAACATTTCACACATATATTTCACGGTACATAGCAGAAGTGAGTACAGCCCTGTGCAATATTACATAAATGTTGAACGATTCAAACTTGTCTCACTTCTTATTAAGTGTATTATTTTTAAAGCGACAGGTATTTTCTTTAATAAACAAACAAAAACAAATACTTTGGAAAAACATCATTGAAAATTCAGGTCACAGAGTAGTGAATACACCTGTGATCACTGACAAATAAGTTAAAAAGTCTCCCTTTCCAATCATCCTTACTGCATGAACATAGATACGAAATGAACTATGAACACCGTTTTGGACCTATGGGCTGTGGCTATCCATACATCATGGCTCCATATGGAAAACAATTGCCTGGGGAAGTGAAACATGTGATTGTGATTCTTTACCAAGATGGAAAAGAATATATGAAAATTGGTGACCAACTAGTGGAAACACAGTTGCAGCAATAATCAGGAGGTATATGATGAACCATAGTACCACTAATCAGAGCTGCAGTGGTCGTCCTCCTAAAATGTCACTATTGACAGTGCACTACTTTTATAGTTTAGCTCTGAAAAACAAACAGCAGCTGCTTCAGACTTGGCACAGGGGTTACCAGTGGAAATCAGAATTTCTGTGGAGCTCAGACAGTTTAAAGAGCAGTTCATAACATTAACGTCTATGGACTGTGTGCAAAAAAAACAATTTTGTTTGCTCTTTAGCACAAAACTGTAACATGAAACTTTGCTAAAGAACATAAAAAGAAGCGTGATAAATGTTGGAGCACATGCTTTGGATAGATGTGACCAAGATACTTTTTTCAGCTAAGATGGAGTCCAGCATGTTTGATATGAACCTGACCAGGACTGCCACAGTGAACGCATAGTCCTGACAGTGCAGAACGAAGGTAGGAGTGTGCTGCTGCTTCAGACTTGGCGCAGGGGTTATCAATAGATATCAGAGTTTCAGACAGTGTGAAGGACAGTTCATAACAGCAACATCTATGGATTGTGCACAGGAAAAACTCCTCTTTAGCTCAAAACTGCATAATGAATCTTTGCTAAACATCGTGGGAAGAAGCCTGATGCATGTTGGGAGCACATTCCTCTGTCAGATGGGACCTAGTTAACTTTGTTTGGCTTAGATGGGGTCCAGCATGTGTGGTGTGAACCTGACCAGGATTACCACAATGAATGCATAGTCCTGACAGTGAAGCACAGAGATGGGACTGTGATGATAGAGGGTTGCATGAGAGCAAAAGGTGTTGGGGGGGCACATTTATAGATGCACCATGAATGCTTGTATACCCAATATCATAATACTGTCAGTCAAGATGACTCCCAGTCTGCAGAAGCTTAAAGGGATATTCCAGTGTGATAAACATCCCAAACTCAAAATCACACAAGAGTTTCTCAAGAAAAGAAAAGTGAAAACTACAACCTGACCGAGTATGTTGCCTGACTTGAATTCACTACAGCATCTTTGGGGTATTTTCTTGCAAAAAGCAGAGCAACACAACCCCTCCAGCAATGAAAAAAACAAGTCTCAGAAGAATGGCAGAACATCTTTTCAGCAATGTGTGCATCAAAAATAAAGGCGGACACATGAGGCACTGAAAAAATAAAAGATTTAAAACTCAGTAATGAAACATGAACAGACTTTTGCTGCATTGAGTTCCTGCTGTGAGGCCTGTATTTTGAATATAGCACATCCAAACTGTTACTTTCTTATTTTACTGTTCAGTTTAGATCATAGAATCATTAGTGATATTGCACAGGGATGTACTCATTTCTGTAAATAAAGACAAAATCTTAAATATCTTCCGTGCTGATCATCTATTTACAGTTATTATGGAGGATTCAGGCTCTGTGATTAAGATATTTGAAACAAAACAAGAAACAAGAAGTATTTGTTTTGTTGAAGTTACCTTTAATAGCCTGGTTACACAATCCCTCTAACTACAGTATACCATCCAGATTATACAAGGTTACTGCAAGACTCTTGTGTGTTGTGTCAGTTTTCAATCTCATCTTTGTTGCATCATCCCGCCTGTCTGTTTGCACCCTGCTGTTCGACTGGAAATCTGCAGCGCTGAGCGAGCCGGCTTTAAAAGGCCGGCGTAACTGCGTCCCATAACTGTCCTTGCTTGTTTTCTTTTTATCAATAACCTTGAAAAGCTGTGAGATGATGATGATTTGCCGCCACTGTACCTTGCTGGAGAACAGGGTCATGCAGAGTTTTTACCCTGGCTGGTTACTAGGCAACAAGAGTGACACTGGGCGAGAAGCTCATGAGGAAGAGGAGAGGGATAATTATCTCTTTAGAGGAAATCTCACAGGTCTCATTTCTACTCCTTTTGTTGCCCGAGAGGGAAAAATAGTTACAACGGCACGAACTGTGGAAGCAAGGTGGCATCAGAATGATTTCACAGCTCTGTACTTTATAAAAGAAGAAAAGAATAACATTGATATTGTGATGCTTCCTGTGTGGGGACATTTTCCACACATAATATGCTTTTCAATCTTATTCCTCCAGCATGCTGTTCATATTTGCATTTTGGAGTGATGTCCTCAGACTGGATAAACTACAGGAAGTTTCAGGAGAAAAGAAAAAGGCGATTTGGGTTCATGTCTGGCCGCTGCATCGCACGGCGCTGAAGTATTTCTCGAGAATGCAAAGCCGAGCAGCTTAAATGAGCTCACATATCAGGCGAGGGAAGAATCTAATTTGATGCAGCTCCTGAGAGCTCTTCACGTCTACAGGTTATACAAACAAGTGATACACATTCGCTAAGATGTGCCTCTCAGCACGGAGACAACAAACAATATAATCCTCAAGTAATATTTGCAGCACTCTGTCCTCAGTTACACTCAGTTTGAAAACAGGTACTTTCAGTCTCATGTTGTTGAGGAGGCTTTAGTTTAGCATTCTGTGGCCAACTGTCATATAAGTTATAGACAAGAGAAGTAAAACAAGGTACATTTTGACAGCAGGCATAAGATTTAAGTGGATGGATGGATGGATGGATGGATAGATGGATAGATAGATAGATAGATAGATAGATAGATAGATAGATAGATAGATAGATAGATAGATAGATAGATAGATAGATAGATAGATAGATAGAGAGATAGATAGATAGATAGATAGATAGATATCTTCCTTCTTTCTTCAGATTTGACCAAGATAAATTTGTTCGGCTCAGATGGAGTCCAGTATGCCTGGTGTGAACCTAACCCTTTAGTACAGCCACAGTGAATGCATAGTCCTGACAGTGAAGCATGGAGGTGGGAGTCTGATGCATAATTTTGTACTTCAGATGGTTCTCATCCTGTAATATCCCTCTGTTGCCAAGCTTCTGCAGACTGGGAGTCATCTATGTATCTATGTATCTATGTATCTATGTATCTATCTATCTATCTATCTATCTATCTATCTATCTATCTATCTATCTATCTATCTATCTATCTATCTATCTATCTATCTATCCATCCATCCATCCATCCATCCATCCATCCATCCATCCTTTCAGACAGTGTAAAGGGCAATCAATAACATCAACTTCTACATATGGCGCCCAAAAAAACCCCAAACAATACTTGCTGTTTAGCCCAAAACTGTCAGATATGACCCAATATAAATTTGTATGAATGCATAGTCCTGACAGTGAAGGACGGAGGTGAAAGTCTGACGATATGGGCCTGGATGAGTGCAGAAGTTGTTGGGAAGATGTCACTTACAGTGTGAATATCTGAATATTTGTGAATAAACCAAAATACTGGTTGACCAGATGAGTCCCAGTCTGCAGACGTTTAGCAGAAGAGGAATATTCCTGCATGATAACCATCCAAAGTACAAAATCAAACCAAAGTTTCTAAAAAAGAAAAAAATGAAAAATGTGAGCTGACCAAGTATGTTCCCTGACCTGAATCAATTAGAACATCTCTGGGGTATCTATCTATCTATCTATCTATCTATCTATCTATCTATCTATCTATCTATCTATCTATCTATCTATCTATCTATCTATCTATCTATCTATCTATCTATCTATCTATCTATCCATCCATCCATCCATCCATCCATCCATCCATCCATCCATCCATCCATCCATCTATATTTGAGTTGACTGCAGTATCTGCTGGGAGCCTCCAGGGGTCAGTATGTTCCCACTGTAGATGTGCTTGGTTCCACATTCCCAAAGATTGCTACTTTCAGTGTTTGAGGTTTTACAATGAGCCTGACAGGAGGGAAAACGGCCATGATTCATCCCGAAGACAAGCACAACAATAACTCGGAAAAAACGCAATCCTTCGCCAAGGCTGAAGCCTCGACTCACAGTTTTAAATCAAGTGATCTGGATCTGCAGCAGAATTTAATGGGTTCCTGCTTCACTCTGGTTCCACCTCTTCACCAAGTTTCATGATATTCTGGTAGTTTTTGAGTGATCTTGACTGAACAGCACTGAAAACGTACCTCTGTGGAGGAATAAATATAAAGTGTAAATAAAAAGGAAGGGGCATAGTGAGGGCTAAGCATTGCAACACAGTCAACACCTCATTGTCTGGATGGGTGGTGCTTCATCTGCGTGGAGGTTTTGTTTTTTACATACGTGCAGAAAGAAAAAAGAAACATTCTGCATGTGGCACCATTAATCTGCTGGACATCTTCTGCAGTGAGAAAGAGGGAGAAGCCAGGGAGGTCAGATGGGCAATAATTGATATTATCAATAATGCAGTAACTTGGCAAACTCTCTTCAGAGTAAAGAAAAAAACAGAAATTACTTTTCCCCTTTAATTTGCAGTCGGGAGCAGACACAAGCCTGGTTCTTCAGTCGTGCAAAAGCGTGCATTGCATCTTCAGCTGAAATCTGAACGATAGATGTGTCTCTATTTAACCGTGATGGAGAACTCTTAGCCTAACTATCATACAAATTGGCATAGGTCTGCAGCGTCTGGAGGCCTGTGACAGCGACTGTACAACTTTAGTCTACTTGAGTTTTCTTATTGTCCAGATATTACTGGATGGACATTCAGGAGGGCAAAGGGGAGCCTAAAGTTGAACACTGGCAGCAACACAGCCTCTACAGCTGCAGACACAAAGGCCGATCCTTGAGAAAACATTAATGGCACCACCAGCAAAGTTCTTTTTCAAAGGCCAGGTCATGCCTTACATGTCCTCATGGGTCTGCAGTTGTATGCTTGACGTAAATTTCATCATCCACCCAAGTGGGTCGATGCAAACCCCTCTGCAGATGTCTGTACATTCCTGGCTGGGTGGACCATACAAATGCAAACCATGCCAAAAACACATGTGCCAGAAAACAAAATGGATGCAAGGAGATTTTCTGTTATCCACACTTCTCTAATTCATCTTTAAAAGAGAATGTCAACACACAAATGGCATTAAATTAAGCCATAGCGCTTAGCACATCTTAGGAACAATCATCGATACGGTGCTCCAGCCTGATCTGTAACCAGCTGCTGCACTTCACTGCAAACATCTCACAAGCAGCCCTTCAGAAACATCCACAGGAGCTTCGGTGTGTTTTTCTGTAAGATGCAATGTGATGCAATAAACTCATCAAAATTCCTGGCGGTGTTTCTCCTCGTTGTTGCATCTCATTTGTTGCGCTAATGTACTATACTCTGCGTCTTTGGTTTTCCTGTTCTGACATAAACAACAAACATAGAAGCTCCTACTCCTGCTGTCTGGAAGGTGAGGTGTTGTTTTACTCGTGCACATGCTTGAAATGCATTTAAAGAGAGACCAAGGCATACCCTAAAACTGCAGCATGAGTGGACCTGCATGCATGTCCGTTATCAGTCTGCACACACAGATCTAGAAAGCATGAACTGGCCTTTGTAAAGACTCCAGTGAAAGTTAACTTAACTCCCTCAGGTTTAACACCTACCACCACCAGCTCATTCATCTCCATCTCTTGGAGCACCTTTAGCATGTGCCGTATGACCTCAGTGGAGAAGAACAAGTGCAGGTGTGCAGTTTGTAGTTCAGGATTTTAAAACGGAGAACAGCAAGAATATGCCTGCAAAATGATGTCATGTTTTGCCAGATGTTGAGTTTCAGAGACATACAGTTGTGTGTATTTGCAAGTTATTGCTGTTCAGTCCAGATAAAAGCTGCTGTAGACGTAAAACCGGGAAAATATCAGATCTCGGTTGATGATTATCTCTTTAAGGTGTCTGCACGAATGCACCGCGGCTAATTTCAGATGCACCCAGAGTCATTTAGTTGTGGAACCGGGCCTCGAAGATATCATCCACCTCTGCACCAGTCAAACAGCCAATGTGCTGCTCCTTTCCACGGTTTTTCCACATTTCCACTCCCCGCTCCGACTCACACCGGTGGCATTAAAGGCTTTCATAATGGAAATCATCCCTCGGTGGCCTTGGTCCACTGTGGATAATGTGTTTTCTGCTCAGAGCCTAATAAGCTCCCTCTAAGCCATATGGCAAGCCGGGTTCACCTGCCTGCACCGGGGGATGTGAGAACATGTCTTAAAGCTTCACACAGAAAATGATTCAAATGCTGCTGCGGCTCAAACCAACGCCTTAAATGAGGAGGTGGTGCTTCTCCAGGGTGCTCTGTGGAGTGGAAGGTGGGCTAGGTCAGCAGGAAAAAACTCCACCAACATCTGGCAGCGAGAAACTTGGAGCGTTTACCTGCTTCTTTTTTTTTAATCTACAAAACTTTAAACGCGTCTCTGGGGAGGGGAGTTGGGTTGAAGTGTGCTGCAGCATCCGGCGGGTTGGTCAATAGGCAGCGTGGAATTTCTCACAATCATGCTCGTGGTATCATCATGCAGCTCGGAGCTCGCCATCCAACTAGCTGCTCCACGCTTTGGAACATTTCCAATCCAGAGCTTAGCCTGCAGAGCTGTAGTCTCAGTACTAGCCCACGCCTGCCCTGTCAGATCTAATCTCTTGGCTGCATGCCGTGAAATGGGGCTTATTAAGAGTTTAACTGAGATCAGCCCAACCCTGATCTGAGGCGTGCAGAGGAAAAGGGAAATCGCTCACCTGAAAAAAAAGATCCCAAAATCACAAGAACTGGGTGGCATAAGGAGGTTCATATCAGCCACCGGAGGCTTTGCTGTACACCGCTACACGCTCTCCCCCTTCTGTCTCCGGGATGCATCATCTGTTAGCCGCTAATTAGAAATCAAAGAGAAAAGATGGATTTGAAGTTTCAGTTGGAACTGGTCCCAGTATAGGATCTCACCGGGCTTAAAGGGACAGACTTCTGAGCCACATGCTCCCAAAACTCTTGTCTCCTCACATTACTCTCACGCTGTCTGTCTGCAGTTTAACAACGGGTTTCAGGACTGCGTGGCTGCATCCTCAGTGCAAATTATTAAATTAAAGCATCGCATTGTAACTTAATCCACAGCTTTGCCTCGGATAATGACAGCCTAGAATTTAGCTGTTCTCACGTCTGATAAAACACTGTTAAAACCAGTTCTGGAGGATGTTACTTAAGTGAACATAGCTTTACTACAGTGTAAAAGTACTCCGTTACAAGTAAAAGTCCTGCATTTAAAACCCTACTTCAGTAAAAGCAGCAATAATACAGTGTAAAAACACTCCGTAGTAGCAAAAGCAGCTCAGTTTGCTCCATTTCTAACATAAACACAACAAATTAACTAACTATATACATATAATTCTGGAATACGCCATCCTGCTTAACAAGTATTTTACTTGTGGGACTTCAAGTAGAAAAATGCTACCATCAAAATGTACCTCAAGATAAGATAAGATTAAGCAGAATGACATGTTTCAGAATCATATTATTTTTTGTGTTTATTGTGTTGATATTGCAGCTACAACTAGCTGTAACATGGTTATTCGCATTGGGTAGCTAAATCTATAATAACAGCATAATTTAACTATTTATATATTTTTTTATAATAATAATAATTTGAATTCGCAAAGATAACTAGCACCTAAAACTTTAAAATATGTTTACTGGAGACCAACCTACAATTTTTTAAAATGGAAAGTAGTAAAATGTGGATATAGTTGAGTAAATGCTATTTACCAGCAAATATGCCATTAAAAATATGTTGAGAGACAGTACAGCTATACGGTTTATAGATGTTTTTATTCATTTATGAATTTACTCATTGCAATTTCATGAAAAATGAGCGTAAAAACATTAGAAAAAATTTCACTTATACAACAGTGACCAACCATAAATGACTGGGATATAATAGATGCTCGCAGTTTGCATTAAAAATAGAAATTAATCTGTAATTTGACACAATATAATCCCTTTAGTACAGACATGGTGGTGAAGTTACTATGAAATACCTGTAAAAACTGGAGAAGAGTCTATTGTAAAACAGAAACTGATTTAATTGTGGCCATTATTTAGAGTTTTTGGCTGTTTTTTTTAAGTTCAAAATGTGAATTGATACTTTTTTGAGTAATTTTACTTGTTATTATCTGCAATTAAGGACAAATTGTTCAAAAAATGCTTTACAGTATGCTTTTATTCTGGTATTTCCTTATTTAGCCTGACTTTACATCCACATTGCTGTATGAAAATGTCCACAATTAGACTTCAACCCTGCCTCCTAGAAGTTACATTCATACATGACAAATCTGCACCAACAAATTTGAAAGAAGAGTAATCTGGTGCCATTTTTCCAATTTGATTCCCATGAAACTCTGTCAGCAGACAACTCAGACTTGTAATGTTTCTAATTCCACCTGAGCTGTTCCTGCTGCAATAATTCGGCTGTGAAAAGAGTCGATGTCATGGTTGTTGTATTCTGATTGTGCCAGATGAGTATAAAAAACAAAAACACCGTGCATCTCCTAACAAAACATAACTGCCTGCAGCTCACAGCTAAAATGAGCAGATACAAAACCCCATTCACATGTTCACAGACACATTTCCCTGTCTGCCCTGCTATCAAGGCTCCATCTGAGCCAGACTCACGTCATCGTCTCTCTGCACAGATCCATCACCGAGCTGAGCCTTAATTCCTGTTTACCAGCTCTGGGATGAGGTGACTGTACGCGTCCCTCAATGTTTCACGCTACAAACTCATGCAAACCTCCGAGGACGGAGCTGGAGATGGTCGCTGGATCGTGACAGCGAAGGGAATCCTGATTGCAGACGGGTTTTGGAGTCAGAAGCAGAACTAAGTGACACTGAAAGGCATATGTCAAGACTGTGCGCTGTGGATTAGGAGCGTTTTTTCACAGCCTAATTCGATTTTGATGTGACATGTGCGCGGCATGATGGAGAGCTGCTGTTTTTGTTGTGTTTTTTTTTTCTCAATTCCAGGAAACAGACTGCTGAGCAACTGGGTGCATTTATTACTCTGATTTTAACGTTCTTGATTGGTTCATCACTTTAGAAAAATATGCAGGTTTTTATTTCTTTCTTTTTTTTTTGACTGCGCAGTTTTGGGGCTAAATCTATTTCACAGCAAACATGTTGGCAAAACCCAGTTTCATCTCGCAGTGTGTGCACCAAAGTGATTCACTGCCTGTCTCAGCCTCCATTAAATCCATGCCAGGATCCTCAGCCCGGCCTGGCACGGGCCTCCTGTTGCATTCATAAAACACTGAAACCTTCAGATAACATTTGAGCAAAATATTTTTTCTCCATTATAAAAAAGGATGGTATAGCTTCTGTTATCAGGGTGTCAGGTAAAACACTGAGCCATTTTGTTCTGCTTACACGCAGGGGGATTGTGCTTTCAAACTTGGGATATAGCAACTTTCTCCCCCCCATTTGTTCAAAGATTGGATTGCATTTTAGAACGATCCCTTTCTTTTACAAGAACACACACACGCATGAGTGCCAACACACACTCGCTGAGGGGGGTTTTGTGTAATTGAAAATGGGTTTGCGTTCGCTAGATGGGATTCCATCTTCCTGCCTTCGGTTCCATCACCGGGATGAAGCAGGTTTCACTCGCGTCTGCCATGTAAAATACATCATGCCTGCGGAGAAATGACGACTTATTGATAGCAGAACATGTTTCTTGTACTTAGTATTTATGAAACACCTCCCGGGGGTTATTTTCCGAGGCTGATCTCGCCTCTTTTGGGGCGAAGCAGATAGTGACAGATAGTGTCACGAGAGTCATGAAGCTGTTATGTTGTTTGAAAATGAAATTACTACACGCCACGGGCAGCTCTGGTCCCGGAATCTCACCTGTTTTCTCTTTTATTTATTTTTACTACGTGCACGTGCTCGGATGCACTTTGGAGGAAGATGAGACAAACCGAAGGAGTGAGGGCGTCGGAGGGATGAAGTGCTGTGTGTTAAATCCTGCTCAGGGTTCGCACCTGGTGCAAAAAACAAAACAAGAAGCCACGAGACATTAACAACAGCCATGAAAGTGGTGACCAGCCATTTTTTTATGTGCATCTTTTCCTGCCCTGGTCGCCTCCAACCAGCTGAGCCACTCAGAGTTTGATCAGGATGTGAAGCCTGACATGGACAAGGCACCATGCAGAGAACATGAAAGGCAAAGCAAACACCCAGGCACCGACACACATGAATCCACACACACTTTGGCTTTCATGTGTCTGCCTCTCTATCGCACTCATTCCTCTGTTTTGACCGAAAAGGCCAACAAAGACCAACAGTTCTCACACTGCGGCTCCCTGCCACTTCTTCTTCTGCTGCTGCTCTGAAAATTCCATTCATCTCAATAATGCAGCGGAGGAAAGTGCCAGGGCCAGATTATCTGTGGCACCTCTACCACCTCGCATTTCTGAAGGTGCCAACCAATCTGTCTATCTGACAAAATTCATGCAGGTACCACTTTTAAAGAAGAGGAGGAGGAGGAAAGGTCATGTTTGAATAATGAATCTGTGCGGGGAATGAACTAGAGCCCCGCTGTCTGTCTGAGTTTTTGCATTTATTTTAGGTGAGGTGGTGACCAAAGGTTCAGTGTCTGTCAGAGGCAGTCTGAGGCGACATCTGCACTAATATGAGACCAGACAAGTGTTTTAGCTCCTTTCCAGAAATAATCTCCAACTCCTGCTATCACAGGACAACCGCTGTCTCCTAAATATTACAAACTCAACTGCAATTCTTATTTACGTTTTGAAAAAAATGCATCAGGAGGTGGAAAGGGAGGAGCCGTTGATTATTCTTTGACTTAGGTTGTATTTTCACTGACTTTTTGGTTGTATCTAGAAAAACATCATGCTTTGGGTTAAAATACGACCCTTTCACAGCACATTCAAGTACCGAGCTGATGAGTCCCACCCTTCTAATGTATGATTTATTGGGTAAAAAGGAGCAACAGTAAAGCATTACAATAAATGGCAAAGATATGTTGATTTGCAATTTATTTGCAATATGTCACAAACAAATGTAATCCGGCAGATAACAAGTCTGCATCAAAGTGTAACTGAGAATGCAGTTTAGTTGTATAGGAATACAGGTTTTAGGAAACATGGCTGCACGTGGTTCATGCAGATGCCAGTGAAAAGAATGTGTTTGGTTATTTAGTTATAACAAATACTATGGAGAAAAAGTAAGGCCAGATATTTCATTAACTGCACAACAGCATCAGCATCGGCATCACATGTAATTTAGCATCCATGTTACACAAACCACTGGTAGTCAAAGTCTTTTTACAATTGTTTTAATCAGAAAATGGTCATGTGATTGGTGCATGTCGAATTAGGAAAGGACACTCAATCAGAAACCAAATGTGTCATAATTTCCAAAAATCTCCATTTCTGCTCATCTGGATCAAGCAGTAACCTCCAGGCCTGAAAAATTAAACCACTGCTGAACTGCAGTTCCTCAAATGTCCACTTGAGGCTGACTCCAAAGTGAGTTAATCCCCATAGAGACGCCCAAGTTAAAATGTATAACTTTACAACAGAAATAAACGTGTTTACAACCTGGCACAGAAACTGGCTTCGGTCTCTATTAGTCCAACTCAACAGATAAAGATTGCAAGTTAGCGCTATTACTAACTAGCACTAACTAGTTAAAATGGCTAATTTTTCAGTGAATGAGCCATTTTAAGGTGCCTCCCTGCATGCAAATAGGAAAATATTTCCCAGCACTAAGCGAACACTGTAATTGCATCCTGTTCTAAGCTCAGACAAAGATGAAGCAACTGGTTCCAAGGAACACAAACACATCTGAGCTTTTCTACCCCTATAGCGGAATCATAATAAGGTGCAGCAGACCATTCTACACAGCACTGTGTCAGCAATACAGACGGTCTCTCTAGCAATTTCCACGATCATGACAACTGTACAGGAGGTGAATGTTTATACAACTCACTTCCTCATTTAAATTACATTAAAACTTTAAGTTATCAATAATTAAGGACATGGCCACTTTGAGTGATAGGTGGGTGCCATCAATGGATGTTTGCACTTTTTCCACTCTTCTGGCCTTTGTTTAGGTGGAATCAGGCACTGAGGTTTTCAAAGTGGGTGGTAGCTTAGTGGATTGAAATTAAAAAAACCTTGCATTAGTTAGTGTTTGTGTTTTGTGCCATCGTCGACTCTTTATGTGACATCCTGTTGCTAAACAACTCTGAGCTTAAAGAGTCAAATGAGTATGATTAGATCTTTTAGGTCTATCCCTGAACTGACACAACAGTAGGCAGGTGGTTTTAATGTTGTGGCAGACCAGTATGTGTTATTTGGTTAAGTAGATACTTCAGACTGCTTTTTCCTCTTTCCCAGAGCCAGAAACTAATAAATGCCTTATGACAGACATTTTTTTAAAAATCTATTTTGTGTAGTCTAAAGTTATATCAAACAGCAATCTTAGGCTTAGCTGTAGAGAGTCTATGGGATCAAATAACACAGTCAGGATCCCATAGGCGTCCAGGAATTGAGCAGAACTAAGCGAGTAAACAAAGTGGATGAGAGGGGAGTTGTCTTTTTTGTAAGCTTTGTCGAAGGGGAGGCCTTCAGTCTCCCACTTCGAAAACCCCTGGTCTAAACTATTCATCTAAGAGAATAAATCATCCCCAAAAAGAAATCAGGGAGAGAGTTCAAATCAAAGAAGAAGCACAAATCTGAAAAGTATTATTTATGTCTTCCTGAGGCTTCACATACTGCACATGCCAAACAAATGGGAAACTGAGGGAGAGATGTGGTGATGATGAAGATGATGATGATGATGACAGTGATATTATGGCATTGTTCACTGATATGAGCAGAAGGTCAGACTCTGTCCTGACAAAAAAAGCTATTATCTGGAAGTGTGAGATGGTCCACAGGGGCTCAGGGCTCATCAGTGTAAGGGACGGAGAGCGAAGCTGCAGACGGCTCATATACAGCAGGCAGGTCGAGGCGGCCCGGTCGGCAATAACAGCCCACACAGGTGGAGATGGGTGTCATTAGGATTGGGTAGGGCTGTCTGGCATCCTCTGTTCTGGCACAGACGGTGACAATACAATTCATTTAGTTCTGTGTCATAGGTTGTTCCTTACAGTCTTAGACTGAAGCTGCAGTAAAGTCTGATTTTCCAGAATTTACTGCCATAAAATACAGCCTGCCAGACTAAAACTGACAGTAAAAGTAGTGAATTCACTTTCACCTTCAAACTTTAAGTGTCTTAGAAAACTGAGCTCATTTTCTGTCTGTAAAGAAGACAAAAAATGACACATAGCCATCACGGTAAATCCTTATATTATAGAAGTGTGTGGCAGTTTTTTTCACTGGGCTATAGTGCTGTTATAAAGACCACATATAAACTGAGACCAAGTCAAGACCACGACCAGAGTGTATCGAGATGGAGATGAGACTTTGATGGTTTGAGACCAAGTTAAGACCAAGACCAGATTATGCTGATACTAAGACCAAGACAAAAGTGTATCAAGACTGAGGCAGGATCAAAACTTTATGGGGTTAGAACCAATTGAAGTACTGTGAATTGTGTACTGAGACCGAGAAAAGACCAAGACCTTGAGGGGTTGGGCATAGGTCAAAACACTAAGACCAGAGTGTATCGAAACTGAGACAAGACCAAAATCAAAACGTAATGGGGTTAAAATCAATTCAACACCAAGACCAGAGTCTTTGAGACCAAGAAAAGTCCACGTCTTTATGGATTGAGACTGAGTCAAGACCAAGACCAGAGTGTATCAAAACTGATGAAAGACCAAGACTTTAGGGGATTAATACCGAGTCAAGACCAAGACCAGTGTGTGCAGAGACCAAGGCAAACCAACTTTTTAAGGGGTTGTGACCAAGTCAGGACACCAAGACCAGGACTCAGAGAGCAAAAACAAGGTTTCATGGGGCTGAGACTGAGCCATGACCAAGACCAGAGTATGGAGACTGAGAAAAGACCACAACTTTGGGGTTGAGACCAAGTTCAGACACCAAGACTATATATCAAAATTTACCATAGAACTCCATGTTAAGATGTCCAACTACACATGTTTACAGCCTGGAACAAATGACACCTTTGTTCGCTATAGCTAATTTCTGTTTTTGCGAGAACCGTAGAAAGGGTACATTTTTGCAGAATTAATTTGTTTAAATTGCATGAACATTTAAAGTTATGTATAATTAAAGCCACTGCCACCTTACTCATTTTTGGATTAGCCAGGAGTTAGAAGCAGTCAGCTAGGCGGTACCAGTACCTTGAACTTCAAAACAATTTTTCTGAACGTCTTGTTATAAAAAATTCAGAGTGGCTGATTACAAGACAAGACCAAGACCTCTGGAGATCAGTCTCAAAACCAAGGCTGATGCAAGCGCTACAACACAACTGGCCAATTAAGTCACTAACCTGATACTGAATTACATTTGAACTCAAACCGACCCCGGATTACAAGAAAATTAAAAATAAATACAGATAAATTACACACAGCATCAACCTGCTGTATTGCACCAATGACTCAGTACAGATCCATTACACTGCCTTCGCCCTTTAATCGTGATTCAACACTGGTACGCCACATTCATGAGTCACACAGGTATGTTGGAGTTTAATAAACAATGCACCCTCGAGGGTTGTAAGTATGAAAATGGATTTAATCATCAATCTGCAGAATTGAGTGGTGGCCTCCAGTGGACGAGAGCATCTGCCGAGGTGCGTGCGATCCTCTCCATAATGATGAATGGAAATAGAAGCAGAGGGAAGGTGGAAATGCATATGTGACAATGCCTTCAGGCTCGGTAATTTGCACAGTGACACAAGTTGTGCTGTATGTCATGTGCATTAACTCTGATGCTATAAAATGTAAAATAACAGCTTTCAAACTGTACAGTTTCCATGGAGTGCTGGCAGGTGCAATCATCACCTATTTGACTTTAACCGCCTTTCTTTGCATGATCCTGCGCGGAGGCATCAGGGTAATAAAGTGGAATGCTGCAATTTAATGTGCGAACCTCCTTGTAGGGGATATAAAGCTGAAGCAGGATGGAGTTCTGCTTTTAAGGCTTGACCCTGCTCCCTTGTAATACTGCATTCAGCAAGACAAGACTACAGCTCATCCTAATTATTTCTAACTGATGGGCCAATCCATCAAGAGAGACAGCATGAAAAGAGGCGAGTGCGGAGGTGGGAGAGGAGGAGGTGGTGGTAGTGGAGGGAAACAGGGGAGGACGGTAAGAACTCACGCTGAGGCTCCACCACTTTTCTCTTCCTATTTCCTCAAGTCGTCCAACACAAAAACGTACATTTCTTTGTATTACTGTGGTGCATATTAGGCAGGGCGCAGGGAGAATCGATAACGCAAATACACGAGGCTGTCATCGTCATACTTTATAATGCACAAGCAAGCAATCTCCTGTCAGAATGAGTCAATGCGAATTCAGAGAACCTATTTAGCTTGATTCCTCATATGAGGACTGCATGACAAATGTCCACAGTCCAGGCACATCAGGTCATTAAATTCAGATTTATAAGATTGATATCAATACTTATCAAAACACTAACGCCCCCTTACGCCATCAAAAGCCCCAGGCACCTATTCAGCACTCATGAGGGAGGAGAGAGATGGATAGACCTGGAGAACGGACAAGAGAAACAGAAAGGATAGATAGGGAGGAAAAATTTCCTCAGCAGCAGCAGCAGCAGCGGCGGCGGCGCGATTCACCATCACAGCATTAGCTGACATCTCCTGATAACAATACTAAGGGATTAATCAGTATTCTGTGCATAGCTTAGGGCTGCACTAGTCCTTTATCACAGCAGCAACTGCGGCCTTCCTCTAAAGGTAAGGTTAAAATGGAGATTACGCTTTGTTCCTGCGCACCTCCTCTAATGAACCTTATCTCCCCTCACTACCCATCTCTTCATTCTGTCCCACTCACGCTGAATAACACACCTTCCGCCCTCTTTTCCCGTCTCTGGAGGAAAACACTGAAAGGCTCTCTGTTTTCTGCGTCTACTTTTGGAGTGCAGTGGGCCAGTCACCCTGTTGTCTCCTTCATTTCCGCTTTGAGTCATTCACATGGTGTTTATACCTGTTTCCAGACAGTCCAGTCCAACGTTCAGACAGGAAGTATTCATTTTTGCATCAACGAATTTCAGTAAAACTGAACATTTTGGAGTCTAAGTTATATTATAAACCTTACTTTCATGTTGTGAATTAAACAAATGACCTATAAAACTCAGTTTTGTCAAAATTTTGGAAATTGATCTGGTGTTCATTGATATACAGATTCCAAAGGGGGTGCACTCATTTCTGCTGAGCACTGTATAAGAGATAAAAACTTACATCTGAGTGCAAAATGGGCGAGTGGGTGTTCTGAACAGGACATTAGCTATGGATTTACAGTGCAATCCAATCCATTCCTTGTACGTGCTAATAGTAATCTGTATACTGTATGTCTGAGTCAAGCACCACTTCAAAAAGCCATTAACAGTGGAATCCAGTGTTCTAATGGCCAAGATGCAGAACACGTAAGCGCAACGTCCGCGGCTGAACACCCGGTTGTGGAACATGTGTTGCATCGTGTTCCACTTCAGGTTTCGTTCTTTACGCTAATAAAACACGAGCTGCCATTCAGCACATTTCTCAGAATCACACAATACAAAGTGTTCCAACATGATCTACAGCAGCAGCCGCTTCACCTGAGCAGGAGGCAGACGTGTGTAACATGGCGATGACACATCACAATGCTGTTTGTACATAAAGTCTGCAGCTTTCATCACATCAGCTCTGTGATCGTCTGCACTATTCACAGGCAGCAGCTCCGAATCACACTGGAGCTGTGTGTTTTCCTTTTTTAGGGTTCCTTTTGAGAGGAACAGAGGCGAAGTGAAGGAGCCGAGGCACAACATCTGTGTTAACATGTTTCCCTTCTGAATTCTTTGACATGTAAGAGCCCACTTTTCCGAATCAAACTGAATTATTAAAGCACCCCGCGGTTTGTATCTCTCTGGATGTGGCAGGATTCCAAGTCAAAGGAGATGATGTGCCCTTTTCATATTAGAGAATGTTGTGATTTCCTTAATTTCTGTCATTTAACTGAACAAAACAAAACAGTTTCTCACCTTTTTGAGGCTTTGTACAACCTTCTTATTACTCAAAAGGAGAGTGCTGCTGCTGCCACTTAATGGCAGATGTGGCAGTTTGGGACAATTTCAGCTTTCACCTGTCTGCTCTTAAAAGCCAAAGAGTTACACCCCAGAGTATTCATTGTTTCTCCTCTCAGGACTCTCTAAGCCAAACGTCTTTACCGAGTGCAGTGGATTCTGATCGTAGGGAACAACTGCAGGGCCATGAATCACCAGCGACAACATCAGGTGTGATGTGAATGATAAGAGAAAAGACACTGGAGAGAAGGGAAGAAACACCAGAAAGCATATTTCCTTTCTTTGTTCTTTTCTTTGTACTTTTCTTTTAAATCACCAGCCTTTGATGCCCACCTCCATCTGAAGCAGCACCATTGTTACAGTAGACAGTTTTCCACTGCAGGAACTTGATAAAGGTGCGAGGTGGTACGAACATTTACAGGAATGTGCCCATAATCTGCACTTTCAGTCTTTCTAATTCCATTACGGTGTAGAACTAGAATGCTTCAACCATGACGTTAACTCTGAGTGCACTGAAACAACCACAGACAGCAGTTACAAGGCGTAAAACAGAACAATGGAGGCTGTTATGTTTCCCTAAATAGTGACTTCACATTTCTGATGGTGATGCCAGAGAGGGGCAGACTGACCTTGAAAAATGCAAGAAAATGATCATACTCTCGTTGTCCTCTCCAAGTTTAGCCAATCAGCATCAAGTCGTGCACAACAGAGTGACAGTAGCTACTTTTATTTTTCTAAAAACGATTCTGAAGGAGGTCCTAAATGTGTGGTTCCTGAAGTACACTCAAATGTTTTGCAACTTCCTACAGTGCAGAATGGCCTATTGAGACCTGGTGCCTGGATAAAATGACTTAGGATGTACAGTATGTGCAACTTGCGAGTATGTAGTTGCGTGGAAAAAAAACCCAAAAACTGCTTACCACTCGTTTACATACGTCTGCTGCTGCTTTCATCTGGATGAAACAGTTATAACACACAAATACATTATAACTGGGTACTCTGGCCTGTGCAGTGGGGCCTAGTATTGTGTTGGTCCTCCTTATGTCTTCAAAAATGCTCTGAGCCATTGGGCATGGACAAGAGGACCTCTCAGGGTGTCCTATGGCGTCTGGAACCAGGACGTTGCCATTGGATCCTTTGGGTGCTCTGGCTTGTGCAGTGGGGCCTCTGTTAATCCAACTTGTTCCACTGCATCCTGTTGATGCTTGATCACAATGGGGTGTTGGAAGTTTGGAGGTCAAATCAACATGTTGGTCCATTGTCATGTTCCTCAACATGTTCCTGATTGGTTGATGTTTTTCCATGTGGTGGGGTGCATTTTCCTGTGGGGGTAGGCCAGTGACATTTGGGATTTCGGTTTGCATGAGGGAGTGTGACAATGTTTATTTGGGTGTCTAAGTTTCATCAACACGAATGTTAAAATCCAAGGTTTTCCATCAGAACACCACATAGTACTAATATGATCAATGTTATTCACTTCACCTGTCAGTGGTCAGAATGTTGTGGTTGATCAGTATGTAACTTTATGTCTGTCCATAGTGGAAGGAAAAGTATGTCTTTGTACAACTTTCTTGTAACTGAATAATCAAAGCCAAAGAGGCATTTGCAGATATTTTTGCTGTCTAATATCCTTGATTAGGCCATTTATATTTGTAAATTAAAGTTAAATTAACATGAATTATGGATAAATTTATGCATGAAATAACTGTGGCAACAGCAATAAAAAGATAGTCCCAAGCGTGGTCCCCAAAGATCAGTCTATGCTGGAACACAGCAACAGTAGTAAGTGAACATGTTTCCACAAACAGCGAAATATGCTGTCTGTTGTTTTTGCAGGTATTTTCTTCCCAATCTAAGTTTTTAAATCATGCCTGCCTGTAAAACAAACACCTTACCCAGTGTATATTTTGAGACACGACTGCGCAGGTTCTTCGGCACTTGTTGAAGTTGTGGTCCAAGTGATCAGGGTGAATTGATCCAGGTAGGTGCTAAACTTGAGACAGCTACGCTAACTTTGGCTGGAGTCTTTATATCAGCTACGTTACTGGTTGTCTCCATGATCTGTCTTGGTGTCCGCAGCAATAAAACCTGTACTGCTACCAGGGTCTGACTTCAGCCTCCCCAACCATTTTTGAACATCCATGGAAGAACATTTGAACAATTAGCAAACAGTGTAGACCAAATTTGTCCAGCGGCACTCAAGAGCTGATGGTAGTTTTTTGCTGGATTGTCACTAAGATCGACCACTTTCACAACACACCAAGTCACTGGATCTGTCATTATTGGAAAAATATTGATTTAAGAATGGAGGGAGAGGGGCAATCACTTTTAAAGGTGGACACAGTAGATTGTATGCATGCAAGTCTGTTTAAAGGTCTTGAAAAAGTAACTGCTGCATAGGTAAAAAAAAAACCCAGTTGTATCCAAACTTGCTGTGGCTTCAGAGGGTCACTTGAGTCAGTCTAAGTTGGGGCTGAAGACTAAAGGTGCTTTTAATTATGCTAACTTATGCTTCCTTGCATCTTCTCTCCTCTTGTAATCGGAAATCCTCCCTACTCCGCCATCATGGACGATCTTGAATGACTTAAAAGCACCTTAGGGAGCGAGGAGGCTTCAGGAGGAGCTTAGAGCGAGGAAACAGGTGTAATCTATATGCAAAGGTCTTGCATTAAGCATCGTGACGTGTACCTCAACAGGCACGTTGTCAAGCCACATTGAATGTTATCGTATGTTATCATCCATGTCCCTGTGACCTTAACTACTTTGTGAGTTGTTTCAACACTTAAAATGCCACATGTAAAGCTTAGATGCATTGACATGACACTAGAAAATGTGCCTGAAGTGGTTTGCTATTTATACACTAGATATGACATCAAGCATGTTCATGGGTGTCGGTTTAACAGGTGAAACAGCTGTGCAGGACATCATGAGTAAGTAAAACTGATGCTGTGGAAGAAAGGATTTGTTATACGGCAGATTCAGCTGCTTCGTCTTCACAGTTCTGTCTCCTGTCCTCTCTGGGAGGAGCAAGGAAGAGCCATGTTAGCATAATGAAAAGTCACCTAGAGGTTTGAAAATGAAATAAAGCCTGAGGGTGTGGAGTGAGAAAAAAAGTTAGCAGACCTCTGCGGCCCACTCCTCATCGCACCTCGAGGCAGCCAACAGCGTTATAGCACCATCAGGTTTTCAAGAGGAAAAACAATGTATGGAATCAAAAAAAAAAGATACCTGTGCTTCTGCTGTGTGTTTAGCATTTTTTAAAAAAAGAAAAAACAACAGCGTTTTAGGAGTTCAGTGCTGACTCAAACTCAGAAAAGCTCCTGTTGGAAGTGGAGGTGGTGCTTAATGCCTTAAGTCCCTCCAACTCGCTCTGATCTGTTGCTGCAGTCACCGTTTTCGCTGCGAGACTAGTGTGCTATCATGAAACGGCTGAAATGTGGATCTCAGCGTGCCAGATCATTTGCATTAAAAAAATGTTTAAAGAAGAAAAAAAAACAGTTGCTTCAGCTTCAAGGGACGTATCTGTCGCACGCGCTATTGTTCGCATTGAATCTGTGCAAAAAGGCTCAAGTCATTTCTCTGCATGAATGCCCTTTTCTAAACCAACAGGCTTTATATGAATTCTAAAGCACTCTGTGTGCTCCCGCTCTCCACTTTCTCTCTCAAACCACTCAGATACAGAGCTGGCATGATAAATCTGTATGCACATCTGCCAAACCATCCCTGTCTCCTCTCCCCCTCCTGTTTCTAACCCAGCCCATCTCTCAGGCCCAGACTCATTTGATTTGGGGTGTAATCGCGGGTGCAGATCTGTGGAAGGGTGTGGAGAGGAGCGATTGCCGTGCTCCACTGAGTACTGAGGACGAGATAGAAGAGAACAGTGCCCAGGAGACACCATGCTGCTATAGATGGTTACCTAGACTCAGACCTGCTCTGAGCGAGCTGCAGTGCCAACGGGAAGCTGAGGTTGGCTTTGCCAGTTTAAGTCTCTCTGTCTTCTTGTTCTGTGTCTGTTTCACACTTGATTTTCTCCCCGTGGTACCTTCTTATTCTCATTTCACCTGTCTCACTCATTTTCTGTTCCCTATTTTGGCTTCTCTTCATATTCTTCCACCCTCTATTTGACAATCGACTGGCCAAATGGTGCAAATGGCAAAATCTTCCCCTATCCATCTGAAATGCCCACATGAATACAAACAGATGCTGATAATTCTGTCAAACCATCCATCTATCTGCACAATACACTTTTCCTCTGTGTCTTTTGCTTCCACACACTCCACAAGCATGCATTTCCAATTTGATATGGACTTAGTTCCTGCAGATTTATCCTTGCTCGGGCTCGAGTCACCAATTACCACGGCAGGTGCCTTCACATTTTCGATTTCACATTCACTTGGCTCGAAAAGTAAACCCAAATACGTGTGAATACACACTGCAGACAAGCAGCAGGATGATTCTTTTCTCTGAGCCGAGCCATGCAGAGCCTTTGTGCAGCCGTTAGGGAGTCGGATGACCACGAACATGGGGAAAGGTTCACAGGTTCAATTGGCAAAGCTGACTGGGTTTTCCTTCTCTTTGGAGGGACCACCTGTGCAACTTGCTCATGCTACACAAGCTCTAAGGTTTGTTATCAACATTGGTGGCAGTGTGTCAAGTGATATTTGGGTCATTCCATGAAAAATCTGGTTCCCCCTCAGGTTAGCTGACTTTTTTTGTACAGTGACTTTAGTACATTTAATGAAAGCATGAAAAATTTGACTTTCAAACTAAGAATATTTTCCGAGTTACAGGCCCTTGAAATACATCGAGGTGCACTTTTTGATTTGATCTTATAGATATAGAAGGATAGACACAATTTTAAGGGTCAAAAAATACATTTGAACTCTTTAAAAAACTGCAAAGAAATCAGTATTAAAATTTGCCTGAATCTGTTAGAATTTAGTATTCACCACCATGCTTCACATCATGATGCTGCCACCACCATGCTTCACAATGGAATGGTGTGTTCGTGATGATGTGCAAAGTTTGGTGTCTAGTCTGATGGCTAAAAGCTTAATTTTGGTCTCCTTATACCAAAGACTCTTTCTCTTCTCCACTCTCCCATAAAGCCATTGAAGCTGTAACTCCTTCAGAGGAGGTGTCTTGATGGCTTCCCTCATTAGTTTGGTTCTTGCACAGTCCCTGAGTTTTTGAGTTTTTAAATTAATTACTGGACATAACTTTGTAGAAATCTATTTTCACTTTGACATGAAAGAGTCTTTTCTGATAAATTCTCATCAAAAAAGCCTAAGTCAACTGATCATGGTTCAGTGTTGAAAAGCAATGAAAGGGGTAAACTCCCAAAGGGGCATTAAAACTTTTTATAGGCACTGTATAAGAAAATGATTTTGACAGAGAAGGAATCATGGCTAGAAGATGATCCCAGTATCCCATACAGGTAAAAGTAAGACTTTTCATTTGTTATAAGTTGTTCTGACCAACCACTTACACAACATAGAAGAAGAAGAGAAAGAGAGAAGATTGATTTTGATACCTGGAGTGGATGTAAAACTGATTTAGTAGCTGTTTCTAAGAGAGCTCAAATGTGTTTTTTAATCACTGAATATTTCATGTGTCTATCTCCTGTACTTATGTTGAAATTCTGGGAAAAGTCACATGAATTATATAAGTACAAAATTTCATCCCAACCCTACACACCTGGAGGACCTGTAACTCTTAGTATGAAGGTAACATTTAGAATGGCTTCGTCAAATACTATAATAATAATAATAATAATAATAATAATAATAATAATAATAATATACTAAAACTACTGACAGTAAAAATCCAATGAATCAGATTTTATATGGAATGACCCAGTTGCTTTTACTACAGTGTTTGGCCTTAAAACTGTAGTACAAGCTACTAATCAACCCCTCAAACTGTGTAAATCCACCAACAGCCTACAGTTAAAACTCCATCAGCCTCCTGCGGTTCCATGCCAACATATTAAACAGACTATAGCCTGTAATTATAGCCAAGAAACAGAGAATCAAGTGAAGTGCCTATGGACAAAGGAAAATATCAAGCTACCTCCCCTGTGCGTTTAAGCCTTCACAATTAAATCCTAACATGCCACAGTAGATAGCAATCAGATATGCTAGGTTATAAGGCTTAATTGCATGACATTGACATGCAAAGCTCTGCCCAAATTGGCTCCCATAAGAAATTAACTGGAGCTGTGTGAGATAAATATTCTAAGTGAGTCTATTTTGGTAAGGTGAACACACAGACTCGGCTCTCTGCTCTCTGTCGTGGCCTTGAGATCCTCACAGCAGAGACTCAGGAGGGAAGAAGATTTTGAGTCGGGGAGCCGTCGCTCCACAGGACACTCCAGGCCTTCACGCCAAATGATTTATTCAGGAAGTAAGTGTAGCGGCGGGCCACGGGGCCTCCCCTGCCATCATTTAGGTGCATGTGCCTGCTTCATTTATCCTCCCCTTTTTATTGATTAATTCATGGCCTTGATTAAAGTTTCACCAGTTGCCAATTGTCCTTCACAACGTCTGACTCCCCTGTCGATCTGGAGCCGGTGGGGACGGCTGCCCTCCTGGCAATGGGAGAGAAAGACGGCGCTCTGGAACGTTTTCTCCCTCATCACACATGGAGCCGGTCCAAGAGATCCCTTCTCTGAATATTTTACAAATTGCAGCCCATTATAATCTTTCTTTTTTTGGTTACCCAGTGAGAGATTACTTAAATATTGATGATATGGTAATTCATCAATAATTGCGGGCTGCTGGGATAACAGCCCACATATGGGCAGAGGAGAGTATCAATTAAGCAGTCAATCATTTCTCACTTAGAGAGTGCAGGGATTCTGCATTAGTCAAAGGTTTTTTTTTTCTGCCGTGGGTTGGGCATTGAACAAAGTGCTATATGGCAAAATGTCCAATCTCTGCAGAAGTGAGATTTATCTCATTATTCATAAGGCCTTGAAGAAACTCGGGCAGAAAAATAATTTAAAGGTGGATGAAATGACAGGATTTCTTAAACTAATTATGCAGCTAGCAGCATACTGCGGCACAGAAGCCTTGCAGTGCAGAAACCTCGAAGAAAAGTTGTGATTTGAGATGTAAATTACAGCTGCATGGTGGTGCGAGTCGCCTTAATACATCTAATGACCATGTTCAAGACAAAAACATTGCCAAAAATATTAAATGTTTGGCTAAAATGTCTCACTGCAGACAGAAGAAGGTAAAGCTGCCGAAGTTTCCCCAAAGTACCAGCTGAATTACATGCTTCTGCTTTTTTCTATTTCCTATCTTTCCTTAAGGCTGTGACATATAAAGCAAGAAAATCCTCCAGACTGTGAGAAATCACTTTAATTTCTTTGCAGTAATAGAGTCAAAACGTACATTTATTCCCACACTTCTCCACCTGATTGCCTGATATGAAATAATTTGTATCTGCAGAGTGACTGATCAAACTCATTCCTGTAACAAGGTGATACAGCAGAGTCGGCCCACACGTATCTGGATGTGAGGAAGGAGGAGGTTTATTTCCATGAGTGTGTGTTTGAGGGAAACAGCAGACCTCCAGAACACCAACATGTATTACGGGAGCTCATCTTAAGTTATTTATTGTTGCTGGTTTGGTTTCACTGCACGTGGTCAGACACCAGAAACTAAAGAGCAGAGGTCTGCACAACGAAACAAGTTCAACATATTCAGGACTCTTATCAATATGACTGCTTCATATAAGGCATGATGTGAGAAAAATGCATTAAAATGATGTTTAAGTTGCTTTGATGCAGGAATTTTGAATTCAGAAATTTCACATTCACTGTGACATTCATGAGATTCTTTCAGCTGCTTTGGTGTTTAATGGTTTTGGGAGCAAGTAAAGAGCAAATTTGATCTAAAGTCAAGAACTATAAGGCTTGAGTGCTTTCTGAGTGTCTGTTTTAGGGTAATATTGATGTATAAAGGTCCTGAAAACAAAGAGGTGGATATGAAATTGCAGCTTGCCCTCCTCAGAGACCCTTGAGCAGCATTATCTCCACACCAAGTGGCATCTTCTGGAGATTGGACGTGTTGGTCAAGAGGTGGTGCTTTTATATGCACTGATGTGTTATAGCCTGCACCACAGCATGTTAGGTGTTCAGTATAAGTTACCATGGTGACGTACCCTGGTAAGAAGTCAACGACTGTGTTAGTCCTCAAAACCCTGACTTAAATCTGAAGTTACTTCAGTAACATCAGCTGAGCGGGAGTCAAAAGGTGGCTTCCCAGTGCAGGAACTCGGGGCACGAACATTTACAAGAACAGCCCCCATATCTGCCCTTTCAGCCTTTCTGCAGGATCCAACTGCTTCAATTTGCCTTGGTAACTCCCAGTGTCCCAAAACAACTTTTTATGAGCATGTAGGAAATACAACAACAAAGGGTTTCTTATGTTAGCATATACAGTGAATTCTCCATTGTTGACGGTGACGTTAGAGATTCCACTATATAAAGATTATCTAGTAGGAGGCCTTGTTGAAATAACTCTCAGTGTTAACATTATTACAAGTTCATGGAAATGAAAAGTCAAACTGAAATATATATAATGATATTATTAATGATAATAAACTTTCTTTCTAGAGCATTTTTCAAAACTGGAGCTACAAAGTGCTTTACAAAAAAAGAACAACAACAGAACATTCCAAACTCTATTATGTAATAATAATTCTGAAAGCTTCTTAAATTGTACTAATGAGCTGTTCTGACTATAAGGAGGGAGTTACTTCCTCAGCGTCTGGCTGAAACAGTAGAAGCACGTTCCCCCTTTTTTGTTTTAAACTTGGACTGTGGAACTTTTAACAGCAGCTGATTCTCTGATCTGAGGGGTTGAGGTGCAGAATCAGGGTTAAAAGCTCTGAGATATCAAGTGGAATCAGACCAAGTAGAGACTTAAAAGTAATCAACAGAAAGTTAAATTGAATTCTATAAAAAAAAAGGGGGGGGGAGTCGGTGTAATTTGACGAGGACTGGAGCTGAGTGTTCCACAGCAGGAGTTTACATCTTAAACACTAGTGACAAGCACAGTTTCGCAAAACGGTAAATGGCTGGTCCCCAATTCAAAAGGGAATTTCCAATATTAGCTTTAACATGGTTGTAATAGTGTACACCAAAGATTTATTTAAAACTGCATGTGTATAATGTGTGTATGTGTGTGTATCTATCTATCTATCTATCTATCTATCTATCTATCTATCTATCTATCTATCTATCTATCTATCTATCTATCTATCTATCTATCTATCTATCTATCTATCTATCTATCTATCTATCTATCTATTTAAATGTACTGTGTATACATGTACGTGTGTGTGTGTGTAAGAGGTGTAAACATTATCATCTTAGATTATTGCAAATATACTGACAAACAGCTACCATCGATGCAAATGCAGCAGATGAAATGCAACATTAGCATTCATTTCAAGTTGTACCACTGACCACCTGATGAATACAGAGTTAACCACAGACTGTACATAAAAGATGAATGTAGCCACGGGGTAAGAGAACCGGGAAAAGAAATAATGCTTTGTAATACCTCTGCTGGATCAGAATCAGTAAAAATCAATGCAACAGCTTATTACTGAAAGCCTGGAAGCATGTAAATGTTTGAATCGTTGCATAGAGAAAGATTTCATGTTAGTCTGAGGAGAGGATATTTGTAAATGAACAGTGAAGCCAATGCAAAAATGCTTTAAAGTGCATTCTTTGTAACAGCCAGCAGGAGGCGACTCCTCTAGTCATCTGATCGTATTAAAGTCAATGAGAAATTAACCAACTTCTCACTTGATTTGTTACCTTTATAAATATTTTCTTAATAAATTTATAGTCTCCATTTCTAGTTTCAAGTCTCCTTCGACACAGCATGATGTTGATTTTGTAAATTATGGTCCCATTTAAAAGAATATAGCGGATAAAGAAGGGCATGCTTTAGGGTTAGGCTGCCTTGTGATTGATAAGATGCGACAATATCGCATTTTCTTGCTCGGCAAATCTGCTTTTAAAAGATCAAGTTAGTAATGGCCAAATACCAAACTCAAGGCTTAAAATTGGTACTTTGCCGTTGCCGTTTATATACAACCTGTGGCATTTACTCAACTTACCCGACTACCGCGCTCTACTTTTAGCTGTATTTTGGTATCTAACAGCACAGAAAAGTATTCAGTTCTTTTGTAGATAAAATGCTACATCACTAGCTACTAATACTAACTACATGAGACAAACAGCTACCTGCTGCTAATGCAAGCATGTCTGATGATATCTGGGTTGGAAATGAAATAAAAAGACCCGAAATAGATCAAATTGCTCCACAGAGCTGAGGGGAACTGCGTGGGTTTGCCACTATGAGCGACCTCTTTCCCATTACACAGCCATTTAATCCACTGTTAATATAAAAATTAGTTGATTAGTGCAGCTTTAACGTTGTTGTCTTGTGCATTTGCGTGTAGCATAAATAATCTGTGTGAAGCGTAAACCTGCTGCAGAAGAATTATGTCACATTATATTCTCTGCCGACTATGTTAAACAACCTCTCCTGTTCAGGGAGAGGCACAGCGTGGAAGCTGTCGGACGGGTATTTAATAACTGAAGTGTTATCCAAACCGCAACCCTAAAATTAGTCACCACATTCAGTTGCCATGGAGAGTATCAGACGGGGCTTTGTCTGTGTGTCAGGGAGAAGCATAAATCCCACAGCCCGGCGATGAAAGCTGCTAGATTAGTAACACGGGAATGTGCTGGATGCATCTTTTCTGTCTCTATCTGTCCTTTGTTCTCTGCTCACTTTGTTGTTATGTCCTTTCTCACTCCTCTCATTCCAATTTCCTTCTCCTCACTACCTGCCTGAAGGGAAAATGGACTCCTCACTCCTTTTCTGTGTCACCGTGTCCTCCAGTATGAGCATTATTTCCACACACTTGTCTTTTCCCTCATTTTCTCCGTTACACCAACCTCACTTTGGTTCTCGCTTTCTCCTTTCTTTTTCCCTCCGTTCCTCCTTCGGTGCCTCTCAGACGAAGAGGGTTGCGAGGCTTTTGCCCCTCGTGAAGGCACCATCACACTGTAAACGAATGAGTCTGTCACACTGCAAACAATCTGCATTCATCATGTCTTATCGGCTCAGGCCTCCGCGGCTGCAGTCATGATACCGGGCCAGAGTGAGTGTGTTTGGGCCCGTGGCGTGCAGGGTCAAGGTCTACGGCTCGGGGAAATAGTGCTGCTCGGGCTCAAGGCTTATTTGGCGAGCTGGTGTTGGATTTAAGCATCGGGCTGTGGAGGAGGGGGCTCGACTTATCCTTGATCCAGGATCTTTCTTTGTTTCCTTTTTTTCATAATTTGTCTAGGGATGGTTTGCTGACCATGCATGCTCTTTTCCAGGCAACTTTAGATTCATGCAGCTGCAGCAACGCATATTACCATCACACATAATAGGATAACCAGAGTCTTAAACCTAAACATAAACAGGTTCAAGTGCCTGTTTGAGGGCTTATCATAATTAATTGTTGAAATGAGAGAGGAGAGAGCTTAATCACTTCACCCCACCCAGCTGCAGGATTCACTCTGGAGCATTTCCATTCACATCTACCTTAAAATCCATCCTGCGGCACCGACAGAAGAAAAGTGAAGAACCTGGACCTAAATAAGAGTTTATTCCAGCGAGGCATAATAAGTCAAACAACATTTATGTGTGGGCTTATCAAGGTAATTACTTGAGACAAGAACGGGTGAACTATTTCTGTAAACAAAAGGAGCACCATGGAGCTGGTATTGATGGATTCTTCAATGAATATACAATTAGACTGTCAAAAAATGCTTGTCAATATCAGTGGGAGAGCTGACGGAGTTACAAAAGAAGCTATTGGATCCAATAAAGCGCTGGGACCTAATGTGAATCATAATAAGGGCTCGGAGGGTAACACAAGAGACATACACTGATCAACCACAACATCCTGACCACTGACAGGTGAAGTGAATAACATTGATCATATTGGTACTATGTGGTGTTCTGATGGAAAACCTTGGATTTTAACATCCATGTTGATGAGACTTAGACACCCTAATAAACATTGTCCCACAACAAACACACTCCCTCATGCAAATGGAAATCCCAAATGTCACTGGCCTACCCCTGCAGGAAAATGCACCCCACCACATGGAAACAACATCAACCAATCAGGAACATGTTGAGGAACATGACAATGGTCCAACATGTTGATTTGACCTCCAAACTTCCTACACCCCATTGTGATCAAGCATCAACAGGATGCAGTGGAACAAGTTTGATTGACAGAGGCCCCACTGCACAAGACAGAGTACCCAAAGGATCCAGTGCCAACGTCCTGGTTCCAGACCCCATAGGACACCCTGAGAGGTCCTCTGGTCCATGTCCAATGGTTCAGAGCATTTCTGACCACATAAGGGGACCAACACAATATTAGGCAGGTGGTCAGAATGTTATGCCTGATTGGTGTAGGAGTTTAAGTCAGAATTTTAGCAACAAAACAGCTACGATGAGAGGAGAGGTGTCAACGAGTGTTTGGAAACAAAATTTGAAGGATAGCGTTGGTTTGAAGGTCAGAGCGGTGGTGCTGACCGAGCAACAGAGTCGCTGACTCCACCTGCTGCCTGACAGACCTGTGGGCCGCCTATCAGTCACCCACCCGGCGGCCGGTCGCACCCGGGGTGACTGGACTACACCTCCCAGCTAGCCACTCTATCACCGCAGACAGCGCTCACGGGAGCGTGGGCAGAGGGCACACTGGAGGTCGTAGCCGAACGCTCGGAACGTAATGTTCCATCTGGGGACTGAGCAGAGAAGTCAGAGGTCACGTGGACATTTTGAATGACTGACTGCATGCGAGATGTGACTCTACAGTGATAATAAAGACGCAGCACGGAGGCTCTCTGAAGATACCCGTTGGTGTAATAATTAGACGTTCTGTGATGGATGTCTGCAGCTGACCGTGCAGAAACACACAAACACATATGTTTGTGTTTGCAGAATTAATACTATTAAAAAGGCAGACAGCAGTTGTGGCTGCAAGCTGTCTAATTAAAATCCCATCTCAGCCTTCACCCATCGCTGAAAATAAAAAAGGCAGATGTGTGTTGGGGAGCATAAAAATGAAGAAAATACATATAAAAAATAAACTTCCGACTACAGTACATTCTACAAATCAATTTTTCATTTTCCCTCTTCTGCTTCTGTGTGAATTATATATAATATCCTTGAAAAACCAAGCAGGAGTTAATATAAGTGCACTGGCTGTGCTGTGATTATTTCTCTTGTTGTCTTCTTTTTTTATTATTCACAATTGGCTGAGAGGAAGCTTGTCGCTGCAGGGGGGTCGTGCACCACCACACCAGCCGACTCTGATTTGCAGCTTGTGAGGACGGGCACAAGTTAATGAGCACCTTGAACAATGTGCTTCTAAACAAATTGAGTTAACCTGCATTTTAATTCAGTCTGGCCTTTGATTGAGTTGTTAGCGCCGGGTGTTTATCCGGCTGCACATGCACGTCCACGAGCACTCAAAAATAGCTACTGTAGTGTTTTGACTCCTCATTACAATGTGATGCTTCATGAATATTAATTAATACAGATGATAGTACACTCTAAAAAATGTTGGGGTTTAAAAAAAAAAATTAAAAATGCAATAACAACTTCCAAATAAATTATGTTCAACCAACCACTGGCTACAGTCAGTTAGCAGAATTAGCTTTCCCTCTACAATCAGATGTACTTTTAAATACAACTTATTTAATTATTGATAGTTAAGTTGATAAATTAAGTTGTTCCAATTCGTATTTCTGCATTATTTCAAGGCAACGTTTAAGTGTTATGTACTTTTTACAAGATCGGCTGTGGTTCAGGTGGTAGAGCAGGTGGTCCACTGATCGCAAGGTTGGCGGTTTGATCCCCGGCCCCCTCCACATGCCGAAGTGTCCTTGGGCAAGAAACTGTACTAGATGTTGCTCCCAATGGCAGATTAGCACCTTGCATGGCAGCTCAGTCGCCATTGGTGTGAATGGGTGAATGTGAAACAAATTGTAAAGTGCTTTGGATACAAGGTAGAGTAAAGTGCTGTATAAGTGCAGACCATTTACCATTTTTAGTGCCATGAGAATGACCAGGTTTTTAAATTGACAAACAAAAATTTAAGTTGCTCCAATTACATTTCCTTGATGAGTTTCAGACTTTTTTCTATCCTAAAAGTAATTCAAGAGGCCTAACCCCACCACATAATTAAATGTATAGTTGAATGATAAAAAAATCAGATTTATTGGTTTAAATGAACCTTTTAAGTTGTCAGCATCATTTTGATGAGTTGAGTTGACGTAATAACATTGTTAATCGCATCAACTTAATATTTTGAGTATTTTAAATTCAAATTTCTGTGTTAGTTGAATTAGAACTAAATTCAAGTTGAGGTAACTTAATGAAACTGGCTTGACAACCGATTTTTTTGTCACCAGATTTCAAGTCTCCTTCTCTATTTTCGCAATATTTAAACAGTAAAGACTGGTAATGAAATGAAAAGCCAATTCTGTCACTTCAATGTAGTTTGCTGGTAGAACATAATTTCATTAGAAGTTGTCTTAACTCAGAAAGTCTGGCGTAAAACATTATTTTTTGTTGTTGTTGTTGTTTTTGAGCCCAAACTATTTTGATGGGTTAGGTTAGTAATAATGCTGCATGAAGTTATCATTGTGTGTAATTTACACTCATTTTTTTTGAATTAGTTGATATGATGTAAATTTAAGGTGAGGTAACTTCATAAAACTGGCTTGATAACTTGATTTTTTTTAAAACCAGATTTCTAGTCAACTCTACTTTAGCACTCCTAGACTATTTCTAGCAGACTAATAATTGAAAGCACCTGTGACTGTAAAGCAAAAGCTAATTCCTTTAACTCAGTATAGTTTGTTGGTTGAACATAATTCCAGTGGAAGTTGTTTTAACTCAAAAAGTTTGATGCAAACCATTTTATTGTTATTGTTGTTGTTGAACCCAGACATTATTTGGATGGTCTTGGTCGACATGATGTTGCATCAACATGATATTGTGTATAATTTAAACTCCTATTTCAGCGAAAGTATTTTTCAAACTAAATTTCAGTTGAGGTAAATTAATCAAATTGGCTTGCTAACTTTTTTTTTTTCAACAGATGTCAAGTCCCCTCCTCTATTTTAACAAGGCTGGACATCTTTCAGACTACTGGAATTGGAGATTAAAATATGTTTGACTGTGAAGGAAGAGCTAATTTTCCTGTCTCAATATAGTTTGTGTGTTAAACATAACTTCATTAGAAGTTGTCTTAACTCAAAAAGTGTGATGCAAACTGTTCCATCCATCCATCCATCCATCCATTATCTACACACCGCTTAATCCTCTGTAGGGTTGTGGTGGTGCTGGAGTCTATCCCAGCTGACTCGGGCGAAGGCAGGGGACACCCTGAACAGGTCGCTAGTCTATCACAGGGCTACATATAGAGACAAACAAGCACACTCTCATTCACACCTACAGACAATTTAGAATCATCAATTAACCTCAGCATGTTTTTGGACTGTGGGAGGAAGCCAGAGAACCTGGTGAAAACATGCAAACCTGTATTTTATTTAATTTTAATTGGGCTCCAACATTATTTTGATGGTTTGGGTCAGCATTATGTTGCATTAACTTAATATTGTGAGTAATTTAAACTTAAATTTCTGCATTAGCTAAATTAAAACTCAGTTTAAGTTGAGGTAACTTAATAAAACTGGCTCGATAACTTATATTTTTTCACCAGATTTCTAGAAAGCTCCTCTACTTTAACATACCTGGACAATTTCTGACTGTTAAAATGGGTATTTAAAAATACATTTGATTGTAGAGAAAAGAACCTTGTTCCATTAACTCAACATAGTTTGTTGGTTCAACATAATTTTTTGAAAAGTTGTCTTAACGATTTGCATATTTTTTTGTTGAGCCTCAACCTTTTTTAGAGTGTAATGATGACAAAATGTAGTTATTCAATAACTGAATAGTTGGCAATTATTATTATCATTATTATTATTTATTTTACACACAATATTAAGTCGATGCAATTACCAATATTATGTCAACTCGACCCGTCAAAATAATGTTTATTTAAAAGTTTAGTTTTTTTTTTTTTTTACCTCAATAGGTTTGATTTTTTATCTCGCAAACGTGCATTTAATGAAGTGGCAGGAAAAGGTCCCCTGAATGAGTTTTTAGAGTGTAACTGCCACTAGAGTTGCTCGCTGCTCTTCCAGTGACATTTGAATGTTTTGTATCTGCTCGCAGCATTTGCATCCATAATTAGGAAAAAGCACTGCGGTGGACAATATCTACGAGCCTTTTCATTTCACCCTAAACAAGCCCAGTGGGCCGGAGGCGGCTGCTGACAGTGAAATACACCACTCCTGACTGATAGGGACACTACGCCGCTAATGCATATTTAATTGTGTGAGCCATTGCGATGCTGGAATATTTCAATTACATGCATTATACTTTCCTTGGAGGAACAGCTCTGTGTTTAATTCGATTCTGTATAATTACTGTAAAATGAATTTTAATTGTTATATCCCATCTTAAAATAAATTGGCATATATTTCCTGCTCCCCACAGTGAGGTTACTTTTCATTTGGATTTGAAACGTCACAACCAGGCTATATTTGGCTAAATGAAGAGTCTGTCTCGATAACTTTGTTTAAGGAAATGACGGAGACGGTAAGTGCTCCATTAACCCACTTTGTGGAGGCGTAGAACCCGGCCCGGTGTAAATCTCATCGCAGTGGGCCGAAGTCGAGCTCCGAGTGGGTTTGGATGCTAAAATGGGCAGTTGGAGACGGATCCTAATTGGCCAAGTTGTTTGTTTTTTATCATCGGAGTCACAGAAACCTGAACATCTGTCGTGTTTTCTGCTTATTTCTGTGTTAAAGCGACTCCGGCACCTGGGTCTCCGTCGCTCCGTCTGAAATATTCCCCGTTAAAAGATGAAATATGCATCTCTCTCCGCTGTCTCTCTCTTTCTCCATCAATGACTTCTGTTGTCCGAGTGGATCCAGCAGGTTCCGTCGGGTGGAGATGAGCTTCCCCCTATTCGAGAATCAGGAGACACAGCCGCCTCATAATTAGATTTGCTTTCTGTGTGGCGCCGGTCCCTTCAATCTAATCTATTTATGCATTCCCTCTTTCAGGCCTCATTGAGATTCTATCGCCTTGTATTTGTACCCTGCCTGTCAAAACGGCCTTCTTTTCTTCACAATTTTGGGCTCATTTCACTGGCGGAGATGGGCGATGATTGCCCGCTGGTCTCATCGCAAATGCAATGTGCTGGAACTTAAGAGGCTTCTCTGCTCTCTTTAAAAGGCAGCAGTGTGTGTGTGTGTGATGTGTGTGTGTGATGTGTGTTGAGACACATGCTCGGCTGCTGCATGTGTTTTTTTTCCCGCGTGCACCGTGTCCTTCCGTCCTGATGGTATTGATGCACTGTAAAATGAGTGTGTGTGCGAGGCAGAGGTGCAGGGCTGCAGCGACGGGAGGGGCCGGAGTGTTAAAGTAAGATTAACTTTATTGATCACCCGAGATGGAAGACTGGTTTATTGTAGACGCAAACAATGGGCGATGGATGAAAATGCAATAAACTCAACATGAAGATGTGTGCACCAAAATAGATCTTGTCTCGGGTTAAATTGGCTGCTCAGACTCTCAGACTAATGCAGGCCTCGAGATGTTGATGTGCTCCGCTGTTTACTGCAGTTTCTGATGCTCTCTGGCATGAACAGTATGAACTATAATACTGTTGTATCACCTGGAATAAAGCAAGATAATATCTTCTTCTTCTCAGATTGTGAAAGTCCGTAGTTGGACGTAAGCCTTCCCCCGTTCTCTCCACCTTTGCTGATCTTGTGCTGTCCTGTGTCAGTGTCTCTCTGTTCTGTCGAGGTCGTCTCGCCATCTTGTTTTTTGTAGCCCTTTATTTTTTGTGGGACCCCTCGGCGTCCATTGGGTAGTCCTTGTTGTCCAACGGTTGTCAGTTGTTCTCGAGACATGGCCTGCCCACTTCCATTTGAGTTTACAGACCATTTGTAGAATGTCTCTGACTTTGGTCTGATCTCGGCTCCATTCTGCTGTTTTGCGATCTCGCCATGTGATGTTGAGCATGATCAGTTTGTCGGCCCGTTGAATTGTTCTTAATTTTGAATTCATGAGGACTGATGGGCCATAACCCGCTGCGCTGGCCCGGTGTGTGTTGGTGGGGTGGGAGGGGGTTGACCAATTCTTTGTCTGGCACCTCGGAAGGAGTCTCTCCGACATTGCTGAGCGTACTCGGTACAGCCTCCTTCGTCATCATATGCACTCGAGCCCCGGCACCATGTCAAGGTGATTGGTCGTCACCGGGGTAGATAATATCACATGATAAATACAGGATAAGAATGAGCAGCGGTGGATCAGTGGTTGAAAACATGGGCCTTAAAATGGCAAACCTGTGGTCTGACGCCATCTGGGATATACAAAAAGAGAAATTCACAATGCTGTAATGTATTTTTGACAAATGGAGGTTCTTTAGTGGTAAATAAAGTGTCATAAAGTCAATTAAGTGAGCTTATATGGACAATAATGTTCCTTTAATGTTCAGAATAACAACCCAGTCATAATAAAATGCCTCATGGAACTACCTCAATCAGAGCAGACTTGACTGATTGAACATATCAGCATTTAATATGTCTGTTTCTGATTTGAATAAATATATTCTTTCTGCATGCTCCACTCCTGATCTGATAAAACAGTTTTCATCCATGGGCTCCTGGATTTTGGTGGAAGAAGGGGCACAAATGGAGTGGAGCCACAGAAACCACAGATTAGAGTCTGGCCAACACATTCAGCCCATGATGAAGCCTGTTAAAAGTGGAGTTACATCCAGAAACTACTCTTTTTTTGCCAACCATGTCTTCACTTAAGTACATTCCTTTACAGCGGAACTACTTTCTCAATTACATTTTGAAAGAGAACATAATTTAATCCAGGTTAGGAATTAAACCAGAGTCCTGACTTTCACCCAAAAGAGCAGAGTTTGCATCCAGTGATGGACAGAAGACGTCACATCTCAAAATTCATTTTTGTTTACTGCTGTTGTTTACTTTGAGTTTTCACTTGCTTCCTGCTTAGGTACAAACCTGCAGGGTTAGTTTAGGAAAATATCACACTGGTCTGTACAAGCTAACAACTAGGGCGGCTGTGGCTCAGGTGGTAGAGCAGGTTGTCCACTGATCGCAAGGTCAGCAGTTCAATCCCCGGCCCCTCCGCATGTAAAAGTGTCCTTGGGCAAGACACTGAACCCGAAGTTGCTCCCAATGGTAGATTAGCACCTTGCATGGCAGCTCTGTCACCATTGGCATGTGAATGAGAAACACATTTTAAAGCGCTTTGGATACCACTAAGGTAGAAAAAGTGCTATAGAAGTGCAGACCATTTACTATTACCATTTACCAACTAAACTGCATTTTGTCTTATATTTCAAGGGGAATGTGGTTTTGTGTAGCAAATTCAATGTTACTGGGTAGGAGAGGCATTAAGTTCTTGTTTTCTGCCATTGTTTACTTTAGTTTTCACTCACTTCCTGGTTTGGTTTCGGAAAATATGTTTGACACTTGTACATGTTAGCATCTTCGTTAAATTTAGGTGACAAAAATTACTTGGTTAGGAGAAATATCAAGGTTTGGATCAAAATCTGACTCTTTTACTACATGTTTGAAGCTTCACCACCATTTCCTGGGTTACCATGGCGACAAATCCTGCCCCTTCTAATATATGATTGGCTGGCTGAAACGGAGCAACAGTGAAGAAAGAAAATAAATGGCAAAGATACAATATTTGTTGATTGTTAATGTATTTGTGACACTTTAAAAACAAATGTAACCCAGCATAAAATGTGTAAACATAATGGAGAATGTAGTTATACAGAAACCTAATTTTTATGGAGACTGAGTTGCAACAGCTGTCTTTCTCACACAGATGTAACCACATACAACCAAATAGTTCTGACCCAAGAGAAAATATCTGGACTAACTTTGTAGCAACTCAAATATTTATTGTTATATTAACAATGATCTGTAATCTGTTTTTACATATGCAATAATTGAATAGAATTAAATAGTTGTATTGCCAGTACAGGTACATGGGAATTCTTTGTGCATTTTTCTTTAGTCAGCTTTATATACAGGAAAAATAAATATTGAAAATAATGAAAAAGTTATGAGCAGCAGCATCAAAGAAAAACACAAATATACATTATAAAAATAAAATATGAACAAAAAAAGCACTTCATAGAAAAAGTGTTTAAAAATAAATACTGCACATATTTTGTAGTGTACAGATGTTACATTGCACTTGCTGGATTGAAATGATGTAATTTAATGTTTCTAGTTGTAAGTTTAGGGTAAATTGTACTAGTTTTATAATTATCTGTAGTTTCACATTCAAGATCTGCAAATCTAGATACAAAACTGAATAAAAAAGGCTGTATTTTTTTGTTTTGGTGCTTTGTTTACTACTCTTCCAGCAGTCGTTCAGATATTTCCCTACGGTGCACTTTCAGACTGAAAAAAAGTGCACTGACAGAAAAGAAGCGCATTTGTTTTCATATGCAAATACAGAATCTGTCCATATTTGTATTAGCTAAAGGTGTGATTTAGGATTAGCTGTGGATTTAGCTGAAACTCTGGAAACAACAAACTGCTGAACAAAGTCAAACTGAGCCAGGACCTGCAGCCAAAACAAAGAAACTGAAGGCTGCGTGCTCATCTTATGTAATTGAAACTGAAATTATCTCATAAACTTTGTCATAATTTTTAAAAAGCACAATTTTAGCAGCCACTCCAGGTTGTTCATCAGTTAAGTAAAATGCTATACATGAGTTCTGGTGCAGTCTTGGCTGCATTAAGCAAATGATAAGATTAAAAAAAGGACTATCTGGCCTGCAGCGATTTACTGGATAAAAAACAAGAATGAGTCACTGAGACACCCCACGGTGAGTAACGGTCTCTATAAAGACTGAGCTGTAAAGGTCCTCTCACACTCTCCTCCTGTTTAAAGATTGCAAGAATATGATGTGCCGCTGAGATTACTGTTTAACTAGAGACACAGAAGCTGCTCCCAGGACACGATGTGGGTCCGTCTGGGTCGTTCTTATTCCACTGAACCAATCACATTTTCATGATTTGATGCTTCACAGCTGCAGAAGCACTTGGTGCGTGTCAGAAATCGTATTTTATATCCTGATTAAATGGGTTGTGAACACACATCTTACTGGATCACTTTATTTAGCAGGTAAACAGTTCAATTCAAAGCTCTGATCTGAACGATTCCAATCAGCTGGAATAAATGCTGTCAGTTTAAAGTGTAAGGTCTGCTACAATAAGCTAATTTGGCCCAAACTCCCCTGAGTCGATTAAATGAAAAAGTGTATTTTTATTTGCATAAAACTTCATTTTTTCATTTGTAAGTGGAAGATTGCTCTTTAAAAGTTCCACAGTCTCATTTGCAGCTGCCCACTGAGCAGTTTTCGATTTATTAGACGTCTAAAGGAAATAAGACACAGTCGACTCAGCTGAAATCAAATTACATCTAAAGGTAACATTTAGCCTTTTCTCACTGAGTTGTTGTTTCAACATCACCTCAGTGGCTTCATCTTTGAATATCTTTGTTTAAATGAGCAAATCTGCAGCTTCAGAGTTCAGAAACACATCAGAGGCTCATACAGAAGGTAATTCACATGCAGAATTAAATAGATGCCATGGATCTGTTTTATACATTTAAAAATGGGTGTCAAGTAGCAGTCTAGAAATGAAAATCCAAAGAATTGTAGCACAATATTGAGACTTTAAATTAAGCATCTTACACAAACACAAAATTAAATAACCAAATAAAAATCCTAATTTAATGGAAAATAACAAAAAATTACAGTAGTTTTGTGTTTATTGTTTAAACTATATAGAAAAGTCTGTAAAGCTACAGATAATACAGATAATAGTGGAAATTCTTCTATATTATTGGTTCATTTTTTTAGATCTCTTAAATTACATACAAATTTACAGAAAAATTGCAGTGATTACCTGAAACATGACCGTAAGATCAATCTAATTTTTCTTCCTGTAATTTTAAGTTTTAAAAAAAATATCCATATCCATATCCCTATTTATCTATCTGTCTATCTGTCTATCTGTCTATCTGTCTATCTGTCTATCTATCTATCTATCCGTCTGTCTGTCTATTTACATTTATTTACATTCATATAAATAAATGTTTTGGATACAAATATGTTCAAAATATGTAATGAAAATTCCCTTGCTCTCGGTAGGTCGACACACTATAGCACTTATCTTTTTAACTATTTGATTTAATTGATTAATCTTAACGTGGGCTACAGTCACCATGTCCAGCTTTAATTTGGCCCAGAATGACTCAGGTTCACTACAGCTCACTTTTACACCAGTCAATCAATAACTTCAGAACTTTTTTGTGCATCTCTGTACATTTATAGTTGTTCTGGTGATGCAGATATACAATAATATTTGGGCTACAATTGGGCCATATCTAACCTTGCTCTAGTCATACCACGGACAAATGGCAATTCTAATTATTTTAACATAATGTGTTGTCTTTAGTTGTGAATCTTGCATATTTACAGCCACTTGTGTGATATAAAAATATAATAACATAGGTATAAATGATGTAATGTGCTCGAGTAAAGGGGGTCTATATTGAGCTGGAGAAACCGGGTATAGTGCTCAGTAGAGCTGGAATGAATAAATAATTAGTTGTCATTTATTATATTAAATGTCAGACATGGTGATAGTTGATTGGTACACTTGAGCATTTTTAAGAAAAAGAGTCTAAATATTCTGATTCCAGCGTCTTAAATGTGAATATTTATGGTTACTGTCCTCTTCAATGTCAGTAAGCTGAATATCTTTGGGAAGCACTGTTTCTGATGCTTTATAGACCAGAATACTATGGATTAATCAAGAAAATTATTGAGAGAATAATTGAAAATACTCATTAGTTGCAGCCTTAGATGCTCAGTTGATGACTTTTCAGGATAAACTATGATGTTCTGGGTTATTCAAATAGAGTTATTTACCATATCACAAGCAGAAAACTGTTCCATTAGCTGAGCAGGTGAAGAACCAGAGTGTGTGTGAAGGACCACCTGAGTGGTGTGTGTGCTGTGTGTCTTTTTTGTGCGTCGGTGTGTCTGACGGGTTGCGTACATGTTATTTGTTCACGTGAAAAAGGACAGCGCCTCCGAGAAAATGGGATCCAGGTGACTGGAGGCGGCGGCGGCGGCTGTCTCAAGTGCTCCACTCGGTGTCCGTCAGCGATGAGACCTGTCGCCGTTTGTTGCCAATCCTATCAGCGTGAATGGCAACGTCCCCAGAAGGGCACAACGAAGCCTCAGTACATCCCAACAATAAATTACGCAGATAACAACACCCAATGCTATTCCTGACAAGTCGCTCGCTATTTTATCATTGTCCAGCTGACACCATCCTAGATGCCAAGCTGACACCGGTTCAAACCAAATGAGGCTTTGTGGTGAAGCCATCTGCACTGAAGGACTAAATGAAAAAAGAGACTCAAGGTTATGGAACAACTGGAGCAACAACAAGCAACAGAAAAGCTAATATTCAGAGACACAAAGACCAAAACACAATAATAAGCCTCTAATTGGAAAACTGCCTCCATTGTTAGATCTACAGAGAACTTAAAAGTGACTGTGAAGCTTTAAAAAGCTCTGATGTCTTCAACTGTTTTCTCTTTAAAGAGATGCTGTCAGACAGCAAAGCAGAGATCCAACCTGGAGGCGACGAGTTAAACAGTGCTGAAAGCAGCACTGTAAAAAATGAACGTTTTTTGAACAGTAACTGTAATTTGCTGTTATTTTACAGATTTTCGTGGTTTTGTTAAATTCTACACAGCATCTAGTAAAAGCAGTAACTTACATGTTGACTATCTAACAAGGCATCTGTGTTTTACATTGTGTGACTGTAAAATGAAACTGTTTGACTGTATTTAAATGAGCAGAAAATGTCCTTATTTGACAGATCCTCTTCACTGTTTAGAAAGTCAAAGTATTTCACTGTTTTTAAAGCATGTTTTGTGGCTGTCAGATTTTCCCCATTTTCTTACAGTTAAATAAAACAGTGTAATTTTAGAGCCACACTCTGTAAAAGAATTAAGTACTATTTGTAAAAGTACAGATTTTAGACTTTATTTACAGTTTCAACCTGTTTTTTTCCCCAGTCACCATGTAAATTAATACTTTTTTCTGTGGTTTTTGTCTGTGCTTTTTCTAGATAGTTTAACGAAACAGGGAATATTTATTAAATAACAAATAACAATTTTATATATATATTCTATTTTTCCACCATCAATAATCTATGTTTTTCAAATAATTGCAAATTTTGTCAAAAATATTATTTTTCAGATTTGAATACAGCCAAAACATTTTAATTTTATGGTTAAATTGACTTCCCACCGTTGCTGACTGCTTGCTCAGAGGGAATCCAAATGCAACTTGGATTGTTGGGTTTTCTGTTTTCTGTTCTTTCTGCTATATAAAGCACTATGTGGTGACATGTGTTGTAAATATGTGCTATACAAATAAAATTGAATTGAATTGAACAAAGAAACAAATAAAAAAAAAAACGAATCACAACTGACAACAATCCTAACTTTTGATGTGACAGTTTTGGCTAGTTTTAATTATGGTTAACAGGTAAATTATTAGTTTTGTCTGTGATTTAACTAAATTTTACAAAATCAGGAATCTGTAAAATAACAAAATAACACAAATGTTGAAAACTGTTTTGTGTTTTGCAGTGTATCTTAAGAAGGGGAGCAAAGAGTTTCTCTGATCTCTTATTAACCAGGGATTTTTGCAACAAAACCGCCCAGTTTATCGTATCTGAATGGTGAAACATTGACATTTAGAATAAGAAATTTGAGTTCGATGACTGTTAAGCTGTTCTTAAAGGCTGTTTTTAACTCAAACCATGATCTTTTCCTATAACTGAACCAAATACCGAGCAAAAAAGGAGAAACAAAGTGAAACTAGAAAAGCACTCAGAGAGCACAGACCTCCACCAAGCAGCTTCAGTCCACCCCTAATACAATCTCCCAAAGACAAAGTATCCTTAAAAAAGGTTAATTGTCCGGTAATCGCTCTCACACTGTAGCACTGCTGTGGTTGAGCACAAGCAGCCAACACCCACCATATATGTGCAATACACTTTCCTACCACAAGGCAGCACTGCAAGGCTTTCTAACACTCCCATTGTTAAAGAATATTTTTAAAAAATCCTGGATCCAGACGTTGATCCAGATCACTCCCAAAATTTCATTATTTCTTCCTTGTCCTTCCTTCATCCTAGTGTGCAAGAAGTGTTAAGAATCTCACGTGCATTTCACACATTTCCTGAAAATTTAATCCAAATCGAGTTATTTTGAACACAGACAAACCAACACACCAACGCCGGCAAAAACATAACCTCCTTGGTGGAGGTAACAACAACACGAGACACAAACCTCGGTCTACTGGGTGAAGGCTCTGTGCCTTATGCCACCTCCAGGCCTGTACTGTTTGTGAGGAATTAGTTTCAGTGTGTAACTCGCTCTAAAACTGTAACTTATATTTCTGATCTATTGTCTATGAAGGACCATCGGCTGATTTTTGAACTTTGAACAGAGCTGTTAAAGCTAAACTGACTAAAGCTCCCTGCTTTAGCTCAATACTTAAAGCACAGAGTGGAATTAATCACTAATCTAACTGTTGAAAGTCAATAAGCATATTTATAAAATGTACAACTTTTCCCTGAAGGCAGACAATATGGATTTGTGTTAAAGATTCTGCAGCAAAGTTTATTTTATAACTATTTCTTAAAGCTGAGGTAGGCAGAACTTGTTGGACATTATTGAGCAAAAATCCCATTATAACCTTTTAACATGTTAAAAGTACTCAAGCAGTCTGAGAGGAAACTAGACTTCTGCACATCTTGGCTTCATTTTCAGGAAAATCATGTCAATCACAAGGTTGTTCACCCAGAGTAGGTGAGACAGTATATAGAGTCTGTGCAGAAAGAAGGTGGTGCAACGGGTTAGGATAACAAACGGGATAAGAAACTGTAACTGAGGAGTTTGATTTTGAATCTCACGTGACACACACCGATCAGCCACAACATCACCTGACCACTGACAGGTGAAGTGAATAACATTGATCATATTGGTACTATGTGGTGTTCTGATGGAAAACCTTGGATTTTAACATCCATGTTGATCAGACTTAGACACCCAAATAAACATTGTCCCACAACAAACACACTCCCTCAAGCTAATGAAAATCCCAAATGTCACTGGCCTACCCCTGCAGGAAAATGCACCCCACCACATGGAAACAACATCAACCAATCAGGAACATGTTGAGGAACATGACAATGGTCCAACATGTTGATTTGACCTCCAAACTTCCTACACCCCATTCTGATCAAGCATCAACAGGATGCAGTGGAACAAGTTGGATTGACAGAGAGCCCACTGAACAAGCCAGAGTACCCAAAGGATCCACTGTCAACGTCCTGGTTCCAGACCCCATAGGACACCCTGAGAGGTCCTCTGGTCCATGCCCAATGGTTCAGAGCATTTTGGAGCACATAATATTAGACAGGTGGTCATAATGTTATGCCTGATTGTTGTAGGAGCTCAAGTCAGAATTTTAGCAACCAAACAGCTACGATAAGAGGAGAGGTGTCAACGAGTGTTTGGAAATCATGGTGCTTGATCGCTCATAACATATTTTCTAGTATATAAAAGCCACAATACTGACATGTTAATGAAGTAAAAACTTGATATTATAAGGACTACACCTGCGCAACACGGTGACTAAACATCCTAATGTGCAAGAAGTGTAAAGAACTCTACCTCAAACACTCACACAGGCCTCCAGCCTGAGCTCAGACGGTGGAAACTGCTGAGCATCCTGCAGCTGCTATGCTAATCGACAGCACTGAGTAAAAGTTAGTCTGCGTGACAGCCAGTTTCTGTGATGTTTGTTTCCTCTGCGCTCAGATCTCTCGGGGAGAGCAGCTTCCTGAGAGCTGCAACCAGCAGCAGCAGTGCTGAGCGGTGACACCATTCCAGTGAGTGATGGTCTGTCTGACAGGGCGTCTGTCACCAGGAGAGGCGACCAACTCAACAGTCTCTCAGCAACTGCCGGCTTCCTCCTGTTGCCACGGGGATAAATACTGTCACCGGTTGGTGTTAATTTTACTCTGTCGACTTGATTGTTTGTCAGCCGAACCGCTTGATTGCGGTCTCAGAAGCATTTTAGTCCACTGTTCGACAAATCCTCCCTCTATCTAACTGGAAGGCCTCAGTGGAGGTTTCTGGCTTTTGTCACTCAGGCAGCTGCAGTCTGGAATCAGTACACTGTAAAAAATGATCAATATGTTTTTAATTGTACTTTTTGAACAATCGACTGTTGTTTTACAGATTTAACCTGTTCATTGACATATTCACTGTAAAACAAACAAGCCAAAACTGTAAATAAAATCCATATCAAAAATTTATATAATTACAAATGATAATTTGTTCTTTTTGAGTGTGTGACCATAGGATTATGCTATTTTTATTGTATTTAAATCAGAAAAAAAATCTTAATTTTTACAGATATTTCCCATCATTTGAAAGATTATGTAACTAATTTTAATAACCAAATAATTACTCGTAAAATCACAGAGTTCTTTTCGAACAAATAAGTAAAACAATGGAAATAATGTCCACTTTAAAAATCCATATTTTTTACAAATGGTATTTTTTTCTTTTATAATGTTTGATCGCAGAATTAGACAACTTTTATTGTATCTAAATCTGAAAAATGTCATTGTTCTACAGTTAATTACTGTTGTTTTAAAGAAGAAATACGTGTATTAAGGATTGGAAAAGTACATTTGTTTTTGTTATTTTACAGATTTTTTCTGTTTTGTGAAATTACAGACAATGACGAGCAAAATTAGAGAAAGAAGTTTTAATTTATATGTTGATGGTATAAAAAAAGCCAAAAGTGTAAATAATTTCCATATCAAAAATCTGTATTTTTACAAATGGTCATATCTTCTTTTGCAATGTTTGACTGTAAAGTTATACTATTTTTATTGTATTCAGATAAAAAAAAAATTTACAGAAATTTCCTGTTATTTTAAAGAAAAAAACATAGACACTGTTGCCCATAAAGTTGGAAAAATTTAGTTTTCAGACACATTCCTCTTTTATTCCTATTTATACACATCCGTATCACTTTAGACCAGGTTCAGTGATTAAATACTGAGTCCATGGCTGTGTTGTCCTTTTCCTGCTTAAAGTCTGTATGCAGTAAGTCACGTTTTCACAACTGGCTGCATAATTTTCAACCAAATTTGACACAGACGTTCCCTATAGGCTGTATGCTTCGTCCGCCACAACTGGCAATACACCAAAGAGTGCTTGCACTCTGACAGGATGGAAACAAACAAGCCAACATTGCTGATTTCCTTGGAATATCACAGAGTGTGGTCTGAAAAATCCTCAAACATCATGGAGAGGGGGGTCATTTGACACCAGAAAAATCTCCAGGACGACCACGACTAACTACCAGATGAGATAATCGGCTACTGTTTAATCTGTGCCGTAGAAATCAGAAAATGCCAGCGAGCCACCTTCGTCGTTTGTGGAGAAGACACAGAAGTTAAAAACATTTTATTCCAACTTTATGGGCAACAATGTATTAAGGATTTAAAAAATGTAAAAAAAAAAAAAAAGCTGTTATCTTACAGGTTTTCCCTGTTTTGCTTGACTACTGATAATATCCAGTTAACTCAGAAAACAACACAATAATTCACACGCTGACTGTAAAAAAATGGTCATTTGTTCATCTACAATGTGTGACTGTGAAATTATACTATTTCCATCCATTATCTATGCACCTCTTAATCCTCTGTAGGGTCGTGGGGGGCTGGAGTCTATCCCAGCTGAGTCCGGCGAAGGCAGGGGACACCCTGGACAGGTCACCAGTCTATCACAGGGATACATATAGATAAAGACAACCAAGCACACTCTCATTCACACCTACAGACAATTTGGGATCACCAATTAACCTCAACATGTTTTTGGACTGTGGGAGGAAGCTGGAGTACCCGGTGAAAACCCACACTGCACAGGGAGAACATGCAAACTCCACACAGAAAGATCCCAGACGTCCTAACCGGGATGCAAACCAGGGATCTTCTACCTGTGAGGCAACGCTGCTAACCACCGAGCCACCAGCCCTTTACACTATTTCACTGTACTTAAATAAAAAATAAAAAAACTCTGAATTTTCCAGGTATTTCAACTCATTGTCACAGGAACATTAAAGTATTCCCATTTTTTTAAACATATTTTTCTCGCTCCCTTAGAGCTTAAATTTAAGCATTTCTTTATGGTATTCTCTTTTTACAGCTTGTATCTCACATGTAAATATACCTCATCTGCCATTTTAATTGACACTTAGCTTGTGTGCTTGTATGTGTAGATTGCCAGTGTTCATGTCTCGCCCGATGCTCCAGGGAGCACCTTGAACTTAAACCTCACAATACTCTGCAAATAAGATTAGAGCAATTTAATTAGGCAGAAAGCCACAGTAATAAAGCCATTAAATTAGTCGCTGGTGCAGGGCAGCGCAGTGGCGAGGATTCCCACTAATTAACCTGTGTCTCTTAGACTTCCACTTGCCGGGCTTGTCATGGCGACGAAGCCTCGATGCTGCAGTGACCCCCGATGTCTCAACCTCGTCCGAAGCACTTAAAATCTCATCTTGCTACAGAATTGGTGGAGTTCATTCAACTGAGCAACATCCTTTTGTTTTTCCCACTTACTGAGCGTTGGGTAAAATGTAAACGGTAAAAGGTGGCCACTTGTGCAGATTTCGCTACCTAGCAGTGAACTCCTCAAGCTTCATCAGGCTGCAGTAGAGCTCACTGAATTAAGGCGTTACCACATGGGTGCAGGTCACCAGTAGCAGCCGTGAGTTTGAGTCTGGCTCATGACCTTTTGCTGCATGCGTCTCTACCCCCTTTCACCCTGTCTGTCAAAAAAAAATTGAAAAAAAGAAAATATTTTAAAAAAAAGATTCATGAAATCTGATTTTCTTTAAAGTTATATTTAACATTTGTGCCTTGAACTGGTGATTATTCCACAAAGTTCTCTGCTTTTTCTGCACAACCTTAACATGACCTTTATGTGAAAATCATAATAACAATGTGTTCTGTGTTGTTGAACAGAAGCGAGCGTTTCTCCTTTTAGCTATTAAGTTGTAGTAGATCAAGCAGCTGAATCGGGTGACCCTCAGTCGAGCCTGAAGCAGCTCAAAGTCACAAAGACGAGGGAGTAAAAATAAACCTAAACTCCAAAATGAGAGTTCAGCTCGAGTGCAGAAATAGCATCACCTTGTGAGTCCTTAACTAGTCAGGAAGAATCTAACACCTGAGAATCATCTGATATTTTTGTCTTTCTCAGAAGGAACTCATGAAATAAAATTAACCCTCAGAATCCCAAAATCCACGGATGGGGCTGAAAGTCATGTCGTCTTTTAACATATTCAGAGCCAGGAACTGGAAAACAGAAAGAATTACTGGATTCTTTTAACTTTCTGACGGTCTAATCATGTGTGACGTGCAAGAGAAAGAACGAAATCCAAGCTTCTAATTGTGATATTTCATCAAATTTCATCCCCTCATCCCCACTCTCACCCCAACTGGTCGAGGCAGATGGCCGCCTTCCCTGAGCCTGGTTCTGTCGGAGGTCTTTCCCCCTCCCTATTTTAGGGAGGGGGGTTTGGTTCCTTTTCACCATCACTGACTGCTTGCTCATAGGGAATCCAATAGCAACACTGGTTTATAATTCATAAGGTTAAGTGCTGTGAGATGACACACGTTGTAAATTTGCGCTATATAAATAAAACTGAATTGAATAGAAAAACAAGGACTTGTTTAAATTCACATTCACAGTAATATGAACTTAAAATATTACAGAACCGCCACAATCTTAGTAAAATATGACTCAAAAACTGAAGCTGTACGACTGGAACGTAAATGTTTTAAACTGCAGCAGCTCACATCAATAACGTCACGTAACTTAACTGATTGTGAAAAACAAATCTCAAGGGTTTTCAACATTTGTATTGTTAGCTATTGGAGTGAGCTGTAACACAATCCATCCATCCATCCATCCATCCATCCATCCATCCTCTTCCGCTTATCCAGGGCCAGGTCATGGGGGCAGCAGTCTCAGTAGAGAGGCCCAGACTTCCCTCACCCCAGACACCTCCTCCAGCTCTTCTGGTGGGACCCCGAGGTGTTCCCAGGACAGTCGAGAGACATAGTCCTTCCAGCGTGTCCTGGGTCTACCCCGAGGCCTCCTCCCGGTTGGACATGCCCGGAACATCTCCCCAGGGAGGCGTCCTAAAAGCATCCGGAACAGATGTCCAAGCCACCTCAACCGATTCCTGTCGATGTGGAGAAGTAGCGGCTCTACTCCCTGTTCCTCCCTGGTGACTGAGCTCCTCACCCGATCTCGAAGGGTGCGTCCAGCCACCCAGCGGAGGAAACTCATTTCAGCTGCTTGTATCTGGGATCTCGTTCTTTTGGTCATGACCCAAAGCTCATAACCATAGGTGAGAGTTGGAACGTAGATTGACCGGTAAAATAAAGAGCCTCGCCTTTTGGCTTAGCTCCTTCTTCACCACAATGGACCGGTACAGCAACCGCATGACTGCAGACGCTGCACCGATCCGCCTGTCAATCTCACGCTCCATCCTCCCCTCACTTGTGAACAAGACCCCGAGATACTTAAACTCCTCCACTTGAGGCAGGACCTCTCCACCAACCTGGAGAGGGCAAGCCACCTTTTTCCAGTCGAGAACCATGGCCTCAGATTTGGAGGTGCTAATCCTCATCCCAGTCGCTTTGCACTTGGCTGCAAACCGCCCCAGTGCACGCTGAAGGTCCAGATTCGATGAAGCCAACAGGACCACATCATCTGCAAAAAGCAGAGACAAGATCCTATGGTCCCCAAACCAGACCCCCTCCGGCCCCGTAACACAATCTTACATTTAAAAGTATAATCATCAGCCACTGATGAATTCATCTTTTCAATCAAGTTGTTACCAGTTACAACTTCAGCTGCTGATCTGTCACCGGCTTAGTGAAATGGGACAGCCTTCGTGATGCATTCGGTCTTCAAATGCAGCCTTTGAAGGACGCAGCCTCTGAACATGGCACATGACACGCTCAGCTGTCACCAACAGTCATGTGACAAAAATTGAGGGAGTTTTCAGTTGAACTGCAGGCTGTGTATCCACAGAGCAAAGAAAATACAACATACTGGATCAATAAAATAAATGCACATGGCTCAAAAACAGTAAACAGAGCAACAAGTTGTTGGAAGATACATTCAGCATGGTGAAGGATCTTTTTAGAGCTGATGTACAGAGTGGTGTGAAAAGAATTTGTAGAGGCTTTAAGAATGTAAATCTCTGATTATCGATAGTATGTGGATACTACATTCTTCCAGTATACTCAAAACTGAACTAAAAATGTTTCCAAATTATTTAAAAATGGTTATTTTGAACAATTTGTGAGTGATTTTGGACAAGTGTAAAGTAACTATGGACAGTTTTAGAGTTATTTCAGACAGTTCTTGAGTCAATTTTGGACACTTTTATGTTACTCTGAGCACATTTCAAGTTATCGTGGACACTTCAGGACTATGATTTTTGCCAGATTTTGAGTCATTTTGGAAATTTTATGTTACTTTGTCTAGTTTTTTAAATTATGTTGGACAATTTAAAATAAAGAGGAGCAAAATAAATGCAGCATGGTCCAAAAACAGTATACAGAGAAGCTGTTAGAAGGTACATTCAGTATTTTGAAACATGTGCCGCTGATGTGTGGAAGTTAGTGTAAAGAAGTTCGTAGAGGCTGAAATGTAAATATTCAAATATCTATGCCATGTGGAGATATATTTTAAGTGTTGGTAAAAACCTGAAGACCTGTCGTTCAACTTTATGGCATTATAACTGTGTCAGACTGCACAGAAGACATGTTTGAGTTCTGTGTACTTCTATCCACAGTTTTGCTGTTTCCATAGAGATGCAGGACTTTAAATTGAAGTAAAAAATGAGCCTAAACTGAGGGGAAAAAAGTGATGGAGCAAAAAAACACTCACCAGGAACTGCTTGGGGATTGGAGGGTTAATTATGCAACCTGTGCACATCTCCCTAACACTGCAGCTAGAGGGCAAACTAACATAGAAAACCATTTCAGTGTAACTCTGAGAGGGATGGAGGTTAAAGACTTGGCTACTTTCACAGTGGTGAGATCTGCATGTTAATTTGAAAACTCCATATGACATAAATGAAGCATGTTGAGCCGCAATACAAGCACAAGATGTCATTTTTCCCTCTATTTTTAAACCGGCGAGAGGTGCACTCTTCAGTTTATCTCATCCTGACGTCTCGCACACGAAGCCTCGGCGAGAATCAGCGAGACATGAAACGTGACATCTTAAAGATTCAACATGAAGGTCTGAGCGGCACTCATGTTTCTGCTGCTCTTTGACTCGCCCATCCGTTTTGGGTGGGTAGTGTTTCTGGCATGTGTCGGCTGACTGCAGCACCCATGGGACTGTGCCTAGCCCCTGGCATTGTCATTCTTCATTGATCAGAGGGGAGAGGCTAACAAGGTCTCCAGGCTACAAGCTGCTCTCCGCCTGCTGTTGGAAACCTGCTCCTACTGCTCAATCTCGGCTGGGCTTTTCATGCTGTCTGACTGGAGACCGCCTTACGCAACACCTCGGCTTTATGAGTCTCATTTCCGTAGTTACAGTAATCGCCTCCATCAGTTATGATGACACACTCAGCCAAGTTCATTTGAGAGAAGTCAGAGAAGAATAGAAGTCAAACAGGCTCAGGTTTGGAGATGAAAATAGAGACAAGCAAAGTGTTTGAAACTTCCATCACAGCACTGTACTTTATATACACGGGTTTTCTTTTAGTTCTACCACCAAACAAAGTGATTGAGATGATCTGGCTGTGGGCCTGGTTGAAACTTAATAATCTGATCATAGCTTTTTAAAAAGATCATTTAATGCAGGTTTTAAATGTGCTTTACATTGTCTGTGGCGACATTCCAGCGTTGTCGCACCAGTGGTGATGAATTGTAGGTCAACTAGCTACGGTTGGTTTGCCAAAGCTGATGACAGGAGCAACTGTAGATGGAGATGAAGTTGGCCACAGCTACGTGGAGTGCAGTATGGTGGAAAAACCAAAGAAGCATCCAAGAAAATGATGCTCCAGATTTTCTGCTACCCAATACTTGAACTCCACTGCATTGATCTGGTAATTTTAGCTACTTTGCAGATTTTGTTTGATAATACAAAATATAAGGAGCAAATTATAAGGTAATAATAAGGAATTAAGATAAATCTCAGAGGGGAATTTCACAAGCAGCAGAAATGAAGAAATGGTGTCTCTGCATACAATAGATATTTTACTGCTAAGATTCTTACAAGCAGCATTTTTCTCTCTACTCTGCACATCAGCTCTAGAAAGATGTTTCACCATGCTGAATGTGTCTTCCAACAACTTGCTCCTCTGTTTACAGTTTCTGAGTCATGCTGCTTTTGTTTTATTGATTTAGGATGTTGTATTTTCCTCTCAGTCACTTTAATTTTTTTTCATACTTGTGTCCTCTCTGCTCTGTGTAGACACTGCCTGCAGTTCAGCCTAAAAGCCTCGCCTCGTGACTGTTGGCTGCAGCTGAGAGTTTTTCTTTTTTTTTTACAGGAACTTGTGCAAACTGTATATTTTTACAGAACTTTTAAATCAAACACGTTGAATTAATTCATTTTGGTGATGTATCAGTTTAAAGCTTAGATTCAGGCAGAATGGACCTGCAAAGATCAAGGACCATCTGAAAGTTGAAAACAGGATCATTCTTCTGGCTCGGTTGTGGTGAGTTTAGGATTAAAAAATTTAATACCACTTTGAGAAAGACAAAAATACAAAATCTGTTTGGATGTTTTATCCTTTTTGACTAGCTGAGGTCTCTGAGTCAATGCTATTGCATCAATAATTCTAATCCAGTAATACACATTTGTGTGAAATATGCCATTCTGCACAATGACTGCTTTACTATTTTTACTTTCAGTATATTTTGATGCAAATAGTTTTGTACTTTTACCTAAAATTAAATGCATGACTTTTACGTATTCCAGAATACTTCTGCTTTGTAGTACTTTTATTTAAGTACAAGATCTACGTACTTCCTCCAACTCTGCTTGAACACTGAATTTGAACTCTATTACAAAGCCTCCTTTACAGGTATAAAACACATGGATTATATATATGTATATATATTTATATGTGTGTGTGTGTGTGTGTGTGTGTGTGTGTGGTGTGCAGTAAGTGCCATTAAAATCCGAGCAACGCTCCATCTTTCCTCCTGTTCTGCCCTCTTGCTCCGTCTCGGTCCTCCTGCAGGTAAAGTGATCCCTACTAAAGTAAAATGACCATTAGCAATGGTACGCTGCCATCATGGATTTAAGCGAAGTTATGTACAGAGCATAGCTAATTAGATTTCCTCCACATCGTCAAATCCAGTGTGCTGATCCCGGCCCTCTTACCTGCAACCTGCATAGCAATCATCCCTCCCTCTGACCTCCTCTGCCGACCCGCCGCTTGCCCTCTTCTCTGCCTACTTCCTCATTAGTGTCTGGTTCTCAATGAGGAAAATCCATTAGTAATCCTATCTCACACAGCATGAACCTGGACTCTTCCACTTCTTCTTCTTCCTCTTTTTCTGCAAATCCTTCTCTGCATGCACACTTTTAAGCTCTCACTTTTCACACTGGCACGCTTTAATTTTCGCTGTCACTACTCTCACTCCCGTCTTTCTGTTTGTCTCTCGCCGCCGCTTCATAAGCTTCATTCCCTCTCCTCCCATCCACATGTCTGTGAAATACGCAGAGAGCAACTCGCTGCCTCCCACGCAACTCCTCCTCCGGCACATGGTGCATCGAGGCCGGGTGAAATCGTGGTCAGAAAATGTCTCTCCCGCTTGGATCTAAATTGGCCAGTCGTGAACTCGCAGCTTCAGAAGATGGCCTGTGGTAACGAGCGCCAAGAGGTGAGGCCCCGACAATACGCAACGCCAATCACTCATTAAGTTAGCCGGGGAACTCTGCCGCTCGCAGGGCAACGAGGAGGAGGATCGTATGAATATTCAGCTGTACATATGTCTCACGTGAATATTTATGTCATCCAAACGAGAGCAGTGATTGCAGTATCAGAGTACACAGATGGCTGAGAGGCATGACTTGAGGAAGCCTTGTCATGAATTAAATCATTTTCTGTACGAGAAAGAAGCAAAGATATGAGAATCCGCAGCTTGGAGTCATGCATTCATCCAGTGTTGGGTTAGGAAACATAACAAAGAAACGCAGGGAGCAGCGACGAATGCAACCTGATGGGGTAATCATACAATTAATCTATTTGTTACCTGCATCACCCAGAGCAACATGATACAAACTAGACTAATTTACACCAATTAGGCTGCTGTGATAGAGCCGCGTTCGCTTCATCTTTGTCCCCTAATTAGTTATTTTTGTGCCGCAATTTTTCCTAATTGAAAACGTCAGGAAAATGTGTTTAGCACAAACAAAGCCTAGCTAATTGTGCTTGAAACAACGGTAGGCGTGAGAAATGAATTAGCCTGGTTGACATGTATGTGTGAACCCAGTGTGTGTGTGTGTGTGTGTGTGTGTGTGTTGTATGTGGTGAGTCAGGGAATGTTTGCTGATTGAACTGGCCAGTGATGATGCATGTTAAGCCCATTCATTACAGTTGTAACTTTATATTACTGCTGATCATTTTTACAAACCTACTAGATCTGTATTCAACCAAAAACCATCCAATCATTTTTTTCACATTTGTAAATGAGTGTTCATGTTCTATGTTGCATACTGGAGCTAAGTGCCATTGCAGAGCCAGTCCAGTTAAATACAGTTTGAAGTGAGGACTGAATCGTTTCTCCTCAAGAAATGTGGTGAATTCATTTGACAATGCAACATCCAACAGAGACACTGACATGACATGAACAATTTAAATATATAAGCAAATAAACAATATTCTAAATAAAGATTTTGTACAACAAATAATTCTCAAATTGGCTCTTACAGCCAGAATTAAGGAGAATGAGAGCTACATGGGACGTATCCTTGATGAATGAATATGACCACTATGCCATCCACTAGGCCTATTTCTGATGAGCAAACTTGCAGTCCTATTTATGTATTATTACATTATCGGCTGCAGTTATAATGCTGGGCCATTAACGTAATAACTTATTACATTATTGGCCGTTATTATGTTATTGGTTGCTACAGAAAAGCAACCAAAGCAAGGAGATGCGACTCTACAATGAGCTGTCACTTCAGTCGTGCTCGCATATCGACTACGCTCCGACCTAACCTCGTCATCCCCCCCTCTGCGCCCGGCTCAGTTGGCCTTCCTCCATTTTACACTCTCAGGGGTTAAACGCACGTGGCCTTTATTCAATCTAGCCTTTGATCATGCAGATAATGACTTTAGGGAGCTAGTTAAACCGAGGGGACTCGAGGAGGCTCTGTTCACATGACAGCCAGCAGGCGGATAAAGAGACGTCGGCTTTGTCTGGATGACAAGCTGAAGGCGTTCACATTCTGCAGGCGGCCTTTTATAGCGTGATGTGCACCCAGTTTAAAGAACACAAGACGGAGACGTGTGTTTGCACATGTGTGTAGATTTACAATGTGTGGAGCAGCGAGTGTTTACAGCAGGAGGATGCGGGTGTTTCTGCTGAATTGTGTAATATTCACATTAGAAGCTATGGGCAAGGTCAACCCTCCAATTATGTCATAAAAAACAGACAAACTCAGCCTGTAAAGTACAGTAGTGCTGCAGCTGTCCCTGAATCTGCAAACTGTACATGAGTACTGTAGTTTTACTGCATGAATAGTAATGGAGGTCACCTCCTATAAAGTCACAACAAGGCAGAACGGTTCTGACACACACTTCTATTAACTCTAAAACGTCAGAGCAAATTTACTCGTTCTGTCTCCCTATATTTCATGCCCTCTTTCCTCCCACTGCTCTCTTTGTGCTTGCACAGGAAATTTAGCGCGATGCTCATTCTCCAGGGGTGATACAATTTCCTTCTCCTCACACTCAGAGTCCTCCAGTCAACATGTCTCACTCCAAATTATATCTGGGCGATGTCAGACCTCACGCTCATTACTGGTTTTAATCACAGAGAGAGTGAGGCGGCTCAGGTATGCATGGGGGAGAAAGTGGCTGTCAAGTAGGGAGCAGCACGTGCAGGTTGAAGCCTCATTTTACCTCCAAACTTGACTGATTTGAGACTGTACTCTGCCTCTAACTCTAAACTTGAAATTAAGTGGAAAACCTCTTGAAGGGGTTTGTGTTGGTCTTCTTTTTGTGCTGATACCGTGAAGCTGAACCGCTCAACATCAAAGATTTTTGCTGACGCTTTCTTCATCCAGTCTTTCTACTCTTCAGATTTAAAGGATAAGGTTGGGGTTTTCTATGTTTTACTTATCAACAGCAAAGCTAATAATGACCTGATCCCAACTAGTATTGTCTGTGCAGTCGAACATTAAAGAGTTCCAACTGTTGTAGACACATAAATAAGCCTCACTGCTGCCCTGGCAGACATATAATGATGAACGTTGTACTTTATTTTGGACCACCCTCATATACACCTTCGTGCTGCAATAAATACTGATATGTGACCAGATATGGACTCTGTCAGAAAATTCACTTTTTAGTAAAATCATGTTGCCTTATTTCAAAATATAAACTACATCAATGGAACTATACATGGCCTGTTTTTCTTCTTTTCAAAGTTTTCGTCAGCTTTGCCCTGAAAGTTCCATTTAGTGAAAATCCATTTTCACTGTGCTTTGTGGTTTCTATAAACTTAGATGGCATTAAATAAAAGATGTTAAGAGATGCACACAGATTGTCATTTTGTTTACAGAAATAATACTGACACAAATTTTGGCTGTATAAATATAAATAGTAGTACTTTCAATTTTTCATTCGACTAATAACAAGATACTGAGACAATACTGGCATAATCCTTTAAATAAAAGCATTAAGCTGTTCTTTTTTCTCACTTTGTTTAATGAAGACAGATGCTCTGGCTTGTTTGTATTTGTTTGAACCAACCCAAGCATTTTGGGAAGCAGTGACTGTTCCTGCAAAATGATGTTGGCGACAAATAGAAAAGCATCTTAAAAGAAAGTTGTAAATGTTGTGAAGATATTCACAAAAGTTTATATATATATATATATATTTGTAGATTAAATGAATGTATTCACAGATTTTTCTCACTTGTTTATTTACTTAAACCAGGGTTGTCCAAACTTTTTTCCCTAAGGGCCACATACAGAAAAATATAAGAAGGACTGGGCCACTTACTAGACCTGAGGTGTACTGCCTCACTTCTAATGTAGAAATGCTATGAAAATCAATAAATGCAGGTAAATTATGTTTGAACAAGCTAGCTATCATTTGCTTAACCTTCTCTTCCCACTCGACGCCAGTGTAGAACGTGAAGGCCTGATGTTTCATTTCATAATGTCGTCGTACATTGTGCTCTTTCATCACTGCAACAGTTTCATTGCAAATCAAACACACTTCCCATTGGTTTCAGTGAAGAAATATTCATTTGTCCAGAGTCTGAAATTTTCTGCACTAACTTGCGATCTTGCGTCTCTTTGGTTCCGCAATGTCTGGTGACCCTCAGCAATTCTTTTCTTTGATTGCTTTCTTTGTAAAGACGCTACCTTGTTCAGGACAGATGCTCCACCTAGTGTTATAACTAAGAACTACAAAACAGTTAAACGCAAATATTACGTGCAGGTCATAATCCTCTATATTTTTAGTCTTTAATATGGACCAATTAAAAATGGATGGTGGGCCGCATTTGGCCCTCGGGCCGTAGTTTGGACACCCCTGACTTAAACAAACAACACTGCACAGCTGTGGAGCAGCGGTCTGTAGAATGGTCTGACTGCACCTCATTATCCTTCTGCTTTAGAGGGTTAGACACTTCTGGCTTGTTTGTATTTCTTTACATCAAACACAGTCATCTTCATATTCACGCCTCTTTTCCTCATAGTTTGGCTTAGTGTCAGTTAATTGCGTAAAATATAAGTACCACACCCCCTGGTGTTCAAGGCCAGGAAATGCAATTCCTTACAGATAAAGGGAAACTTCACTGCAACCACACGAGAGAGGCTAATCTGAAGCTGTTGGTTTTTACCATCCAGTTTTATGGAAGATGTCCATGGAGCATTGCTGCCACTAAAACAGGACCAATGATACATGGAGAGACAATAAGTGAGGAGGTTTTCCTGCCACATGTGGAGCCAGTTTGGCGAGATATTTTGTTACAGGACATATGAACCACTACAGTATGTGCGACTTCTGTATTCTGTAGTTTCTTTTTTAAGTAGACATTTATGTGATCTGACTGTCAACATAGTCAGACAACTGATTAGCCTGTTAGCTCATTCATTTTTCCAATTTTCTGGTGCACACAGGCTGGTCTCTCCGTAATCTTCCACAAAAGTGAAAATTTTAAATGTGCTAGAGGCAAAAGCCAGTCCCATAAAAGAAGAAGAAATCTCCAGCCACACTGGAGACAGGAATCCCAGGAATGAAAAGATGTTTGGTTAAGTTGTATATGTGCACAGAAGTTATATGTGGAAACCAGGCATAAGGCCAGTGTCCCTTCAAAAATTGTGGCAGACACTTGTTTTGGTGAAACATTTGCACACAAGGAGGCAAACAAAGAGGGTAATTTACCAAAACAACAAAGCTGGCCTGTCTTATTGCATGATCCTCATCAAAACTTGTCATATTCAGCATGTAGGTCATTGCTCCGAGGTTGTTGTTTTCAGCAGCAAAGGGGATTTTGACAACAGTAACACACAGATAGCGGCAGCCTGACTCACCAGATGTACACGTAGACCTACAGTCCACATCTGGTGAGTCAGACTAGAGATAAGCTAAATAACACGGAAAATACAGAAAAACAGATTAACTCAGTGTCACTTTTGGTCTATTTATGTGATTAGATGACAGTAAGGAAATCATTCTAAGAAACAGGTCAGGAGATGAGGTGAAGCATCGTCACCATCATTCCTTTACACTGCTGATGTGCACCCCAGGGACCTACTTGTGTACTTAATCCAAGTCTCGAAATGTGGTCATGCATGGTTGACATAGATATGCCACATCCCATGTGGGCCTGGACGGCACAGTGGCTCATTCCCAGGGAGAAGCCCAGTTTACCATGCAGATAGCCACAGCTGTGGCGCGTTGGCATCCGCTGTGCTCTGCTCTGGGTGACCCTCCCCTGCGCCAGCTCTGGGTAAACGCTGCAGCTGTGGTGAACCTCTGCACTCGGTCCCTCTCACTGCTCCGACTCGCTTTCCCCCTCGCAAACACACGGGCAAGCAAACAAGCTCTGGGTCTCCAGGGATGCATATCTTCATCTGTGAATTCAGAGAAAAACAAACCGCCATCAGAAAGCAACATATGGCCTGCTTCTAATGGAACACATCTCCTGGGTTCTAACTGATACAGTAACACAAAGGACCCATTGACTCGAGTGTTTTGCACCACTGTTTGAGCTTCGGGCAGAATCATTTGGCAAATAAACTTTTTGTGTGTGTGTGTGTGTGTGTTCAGTTTTCACTTCTGCATTGTTGTTATTTCTTCTGAGGATGATACGGTTCTTGCCTCTGCCAGCTTTGAATCCCAAGGACAACTGCAAGATGAATTCGCCGGATGCAGAGACTCGCAAGACTCCTTTTGTTTATGCATGTAGGTCGGCGGAGAACAAATTCTTATTTACAAGCATAACCTTGGAGGAGAGAATTTTTTTTTCCTCCTGAGTGGGAATGGCAGGAGATAAAGAATGGCGTCCAGGCAAACACAAACACTCCACTGTGAGAGACAATATTAGACAGTGATAAACAAAGACATAAATATCAAAAAAAGAGGTGCAGAGTGGCAGCAGAAGGAGCAGCGAAAACGGATTAAGGAATAAATAATGAGCATGAAGAGAGGCAGAGCAGCAGGACAGTAAAAAATAGTGAGGGGGGACACACTGCTATTGATTTTTTGCATATTTAAATCCACATTTAATACTTAAAACTCCAAATACACATTTCTCTGCTCATCTGAAAACACTCCAAGCCAAGACACACGCAAAGCTGTGAAAACCGATGCTGCCATCACCTTTTTCACCTGATCGGCTCCACATTTACAAAGAGATAAATCCAATTTCTGAATTACATGCAAGAGAAAATGGTGCTGCGACAGAAGGCCAGTGGTGACGTGACATGCGGATCGGTGTCTTGTAGGGTTCATGCTGCCTGGAAACAATAGTTTTGTTTGACCCAGCTGCCTCTGACAAAAACAACAGATCACGGCTGAGATTTATTGCTCTGACAAAACACACTATATGGCCAAATGTATGTTAACACCCAAATATTACAGCCATATGTTACTGTTGACACATAACCTTGGCTGTGACTCTGCTGCTGTAAAAGCCTCCACTCCTCTGTGAGGGCTTCGTACAAGCGTTTCTCTGTAGTGATTTGTTCCCACTCAGCCACAGCAGCATTAATGAGGTGGGGCACTGATGTTGGGCGATAAGGAGATAATGTTACCATTTATCCTAAAGGTGTAGGATTGGGTGGAGGTTGAGGATCTGTAGAGGACAGTCAAGGTCTTCTCATACCAGACTCCATTAAGAAAAGTACCCCTTTTATGAACCTCTCTTTGCACACAGGGTCATAATAATGTGTGTTTTAATGGTTTTAACTAAACTATTGTGGAAATACTCTAAGTTTCCCTTTAAACTGAGGGACTGTGCACAAATTCTAACCATGCCCGTTAACACTGGGATTTGAAAAAAAAAAAAGGTTTCCAGCACCCTGCTTGAGGCTATCCAACCACCCCTACCGCTGTCCACATGCTGGAGTTCTTACATTTAGCCTGCACACAGTGAATCCTGAAACCACCACCACAAAGCCGGTGTTAACCAGCTCCACAGTTAGCCCCGACCTGCATGAGCCTTGAGCAAAGTTCTGCTCAGGGGTCCTCCTACCTGACCTGTGAGCCGTGTAAACCATTTGCCACACAGTCACACCTCAGTGCTCGCGCTACAATCCCCCCTCCTTTAAAACAGTTTGTCCCTCTGTTGGTTTAAGAAAGAAGCAGATCCACACTGTCAGTCCGTCTTGCATTAGTCCAGAGCTGTAAGTAAACCTTGTAAAAGCAGGATCTTGTAGCAAAATGAGACTGAATCGGGTGTTTCTCTGCCCGACGACAGCAAATTTCCAGAGGACAAAACTCCCTTTTTGCGCTGCATTTAATTGTACAAACAGACTATTACTGTTCATCAGAGTCACAGTGGATGAAGCCTGAGTGAAAAACCTAAATAAAGGTGTACAGTTGTGGTAATTGGTTGAACAGAGTTTCTATTGGATGATGAGTCCAGGTGGGTTTTGCTACAGCCACTGTCTCACCTGGTTTGGTTTGACTGTATCTGTTTACTCATAAATCATTGTCAATTTAAAGAGTTTTTATTAAATTTCAATAATGCAAACTGTTAAAGTTAACACATTTTTGCAGTAATAGTTTCTTTCAAACTACTAAACTACAACTACAATTAGATTTCACGTCATGTACCTGTATAGTGATCACACTGTTTCAACACATTGGTCCCTCATTTATTTACTGGTTATAGACAGCAGAACCCACAGTATATAAAGCACTCTAACTTTAGGGAGACATAGAAACCAAAACAAAAAAGCACAGTGGTCAAGTAGAATTGAAAAAATAATGACAGCCCACCTTATTACTAATGGAAGTCCTTGGTCTTGGCTGGCACTCTGATTTAAAACATTTAAATCCCTAACTGGTTTAGACTGAGGTATGGCTCAGGCAATAACTTCAAGGGCTGAAAAATGAAGCGGCTGTTCTACAAACTGCAGTTCCTTGAATGTCCACAAGAGGCTGGCTTCAAAAGTGAGTAAATCCCAGTAGACCCCCATGCTAAATGTCCAACTGTACAGCTGAAACAAACATATTCACAGCCCAGTACAAAAAACAGTTGCGGTCTCTCTAAGTAAATTCCCCACTCATGACAAATGCACAGGTGGTAAATTTTTATGTAACTTACCAGTTTAAACCGTATTAAGGCTTAAAATTCCGCATAACAAGGGCATTGCTGCCGTCACAGAACAGTCCACGGCCCAGAGATGTTTGGACGCCACACCTCAAATCCACCCCTTTGCTTATTTTTGGATCAGCAGGGAGTTAGGAGGCATCAGGCTACGCGGGATTTCAAAACATCTACTAAGGAAATCTATTGGTGACACTACGGAGGATTGAAACATCTTCATATACATACAAATAAAAATCCCCAACTGGTTTTGACTGAGGTATGGATCTAGCAACAATGTCCAGGGCTGAAAAATGAAAGCAACATGGCAGTGCGAAAAAAAAAAACTGCAGTTCCTTGAATGTCCAGTAGAGGCTGCCTCCAAATGGGAGTCAATCCCCATAGACTCCTATATTAAAGTGTTTAACTTCACAGCAGAAATTAATCTGTTTACAGCCTGGTAAAAACAATGGTTGTAGTCTCTATATATAATTTTCACGTTCATGACAATTGTACAGGGGATGAATTTATTTCTAAATCGCCTGTTTAAATTGCATTAAGACTTAAAGTTATTTATAATTTAGGATGTGGCTGCTGTCAAATGTTAATCCATGACCCACAAAAGTTTGGACGCCCTGCCTCAGCTCCATCTTTTTGTTCATTTTTGGATTAGCTGGGAGTTATGAGGAATCAGGCTACACTGAGCTACAAAACGGCTGTTAAAGAAACCCAGTCACAGAGGTTCGTCCATCTTTATATACAATCAATTGTATTGGCAGAGTAAATCTCAGTTGCATCTCCAGCAATCAAATCTCATACCAGCTGTCACATAATATAATGTCCTAATGTTGTCAAACTACCAGGCCACAAATGTCAGTTTCGTCAAAGTCTCTTTGTGTAAAGTCCGCTAGCATTTCTGGCTAATGTAAAGAGTAGTTACTGTTAATGGATGAAACTTTAGTTCTAGAAGAAAGCTGTAGACCTAAAATGGCATTCTCTTCCTGTGGTAACCTAATATAATAAAGCCCTTTGACTGAGGTTTGTATGAAGCAACAACTTCTGTGTTTCAAAAATGAAGCCAGCAAGGCAGTGCCAAAAACTGCAGTTTGTCGAATGTCCACTAGAGGCTGCTCCAAAACTGATTCAATCCCCAAAGACCCCATGTTAAAATGTGCAATTTTTACAGCAAAAATAAACATGTTTACAGTGTGGAAGACAAATCAGTTTTGGTCTCTATAGCTAATTTTCTCAGACATGACAACAGTACAGGTGGAGAATTTTTATACAGGTCACCCTTTTAAATTGTATTAAGGCTTAAAGTTATGTATAATTGAGGATGTAAGGGCCGTCACGGGGGCAGCTCCATCTGTTTGTTCATATTTTGGATTTGCTGGGGGTTAGGAGGAGTCATGCCGCACTCAGATTCAAAACTGGTGTTAAGGAAACCTGTTGCTGAGGGTGCGTCCATCCCATCTTTATATACAGTCAATGAGGACCCTTCAGTTGTGTCTCTAGCATTCAAATCCCATACCTCATATCTTGGAGTATCTTTATGTAACATCAGCTGGCTTTTCTGGCTACTGTAAAGAGTAGTTACTGCCAATGGATGAAACTCCAGTTCCATGAGTACATAAGCAGACCTCCAATGGTCCAGAGATAACCAATAACAAAACCCTTTATAGGGAACATCATATGTAAAAGCAGGACCCAGAGCAGATCTGGTAACAACACCAGCCTCAAGTGCATCTATATTCTTCCTTGTACAGCTGTTTTTTCTGCTTCGGTAATGTCGACCCCGCCAGCATTATTGGCTGCCAGTTACAGCTCAGAATCAATGACTTCAGCTGCCTCCAAATGTCTCTCAATCTAAGAGACCTGGCAGAAAAGGCTTGATAAAAGCCAAACAAAGAATGCTGGTTATGGTTTATGTAACACCGAGGTGTGAGAGAGGACAGCAAGTCAAAACAGTGTAGTTTTTGCCATGGAAACAAGCCGATGTTCTGTCTCATTTCTTCAAGTGTAGCGCTAGCATTGCTGGTTCAATACTGTGGTATGTAGCCTACATACTGCGTTTCATCTGCTATGAAAAATTTAGAACATGTGTTATATCACCATCAGACCCACAGAGACATGAATATCAAAGCACATTCTCTTGGTTTTGTTTCGTAACATCCCTACGATTCTCTTTCTACTCTTTCCTCAATGCTCAGCCACCCACTGACGCAACATGTGAATCTGTAGCATAAAGAAAAACAGAATAATCAGTGCTGAAACAATGGCGTCAGACTAAACTAGTGCTCGCTCCTCCTCTTTTCCCATTGGCTTCTTTAGCGTCGGCTCCTCCCAGCTGCAACATGAACACAGATTCCTCCTAATAGATGCTGCTAACTCAAAGACCATCTCTGTTGTAGCCAAGACAACGCGGCGTATGATATATTCCCCCCTGATATTAAAAACAAGTGGGATGAGCGGAGGGATTGTCTGGGCTCTCTTATCTGGCTTCTGAGAACCTTCATCTTCCTCCCACCCTGCCTCCCCCCTGCGCTCCCTCTTGCCTCTCTTCTTCCTCCTGATCGTCACAGTGATAACTCGGAGTGATGAAGGGGGGAGATATGCATTCTGGAGGGATAACAATGTGTGCTAAAGTCACCCAACCCACCCGCCCATATTCACCAAATCCCCCTGATGCTGTTCTTAGATCAGTCTATTTGTTATACACAGATTTTTTTTCTTACTTCATGCTCAAGAGACGTTAAGAGAGAGGCTCCTCACTCCTTATGTGCCGCTGCTGACAGTCCATACAGTAGGGATATGTGTGTGTGTTTTTATGGCTTAAGTGCAAGCTATCTCATTGACTGCGTTTGTTTACACTGTGCGAACTGGCAAATTCTGCACTTTATTTGTTGTGTGTCAACTCCATTTGCTTCTCTAAACCATCCCCTGAAGGCAAATAGATGTTAAATATAGAAGAGAGAAAACAGTAAGTGTGTGCATGCAGTACATGCAGGTGATAAATAGGCATCAGTCCCTTGAGGCACGTTTATGTGTACAACAGAAATGAGGCTGTAATTTGATTCTGTCAGCTTTTCAGATATGACAAGTCCATGTAAACATCACTTTCTGATTGCCTTATACTCTTAAAGTCCCACTCTGGTTTTTAATTTGACCTCTAAAAGCTCATTTCTGTGTATCAAAGTTGCATATTTTGATTTTTTTTCCATTAAAAATAAACCTGTCTTTGGGCGCCCTGGTAGCCTAATGGTTATGTCGCATGACCCAAGTGCAAAGGCGTAGCGGCTGTCCCGGGTTCGACTCCGACCTCGGGCGTTTACCGCATGTCCTTCCCCACTCTCTCCCGTTTCCGATTCTATCCACTGTCCTATCTAATAAAGGCACAAAAGGCCAAAAATAAATCTTAAAAAAAAATAAAAAAAATAAACCTGTCTTTGCCTCAAAACAGCTTACATGCAACTGTACACTATTGATTGTGCTTCCTTCTATTCTATCTCCATAAAATTATGTTACTATGCAACTAAACTGCATTCTCAATTACATTTTGAGGGTTTCTAATCAACAAATCTTTCCTATTTAAAGCTCCTACACCAATCAGGCACAACATTATTACCACCTGCCTAATACTGTGTTGGTCCCCTTATGTATTCAAAAATGCTCTGAACCATTGGACATGGACAACAGGACCTCTCAGGGTGTCCTATGGGGTCTGGAACCAGGACGTTGGCACTGGATCCTTTGGGTGCTCTGGCTTGTGCAGTGGGGCCTCAGTCAATCCAACTTGTTCCACTGCATCCTGTTGATGCTTGATCAGAATGGGCTGTAGGAAGTCTGGAGGTCAAATCAACATGTTGGGCCATTGTCATGTTCCTCAACATGTTCCTGATTGTTTGATGTTTTTTCCATGTGGTGGGGTGCATTTTCCTGTGGGGGTAGGCCAGTGACATTTGGGATTTCCATTAGCATGAGGGAGTGTGTTTGTTGTAGGACAATGTTTATTTGGGTGTCTAAGCTTGATCAACATGGATGTGAAAATCCAAGGTTTTCCATCAGAACAGCACATAGTACCAATATGATCAATGTTATTCACTTCACCTGTCAGTGGTCATGATGTTGTGGCTGATCGGTGTATATAAAGTATTCACCTCCATTTCCACCAGAAATGCCCACCCTGCAAATTGGCAGGTGTGGTTTCTTTGGTTTGTTTTGTATGAAATCTCAACAGTCTGAATCCATGTTTTTGAGACCGTCATTGACTGCAAGGTACAAATGTGAAATGCTCAGTCATGGCACTGACTGCTTATTTTGCTCGACATGTACAAGGTGAAAAACCTGATTTTCACCACAGGGAGTCTTTAATCTGGAATTTAAAGTTGTTTTTTAATCCCTTTAACAGACACCACTGAGGACATGTGTGTAGCTTCACCACATTTCTCGAAGTTCGGGACAATATCAAGAGGTAGAAGAGAGCTTGTCTGCCTGCCTCTTTCTTCTATCTTTTCAGCTGTAATCTAAAATTCTATCAACTCTTAACCAGATAACCAACTTTCTTCTGTGATCTAGTCAAAGCTGACCACAAAGACATGATACATGCAGCTGCACAAAGCAACCCCACTGTTTCCTATGAGGGTGGGTGGTATCTTCAATGTCCATCGCTGATAAACATCCACAAATCTACTTTGAAATCTTGAGAAAACAGCTTCATTACTTCAAATCTTGAAAATTAATAATCCTATTTTGATGTTTTCTTTTATAGTCCAGTGATTGTCTGTTATACTACAAACAGGGAGTGGTAGAGGCTTACTAAGCTGCCAAAATGCAAATATATCCTAAACACTGTGGCACAAGGTGTGCACCATAACTTTCTGGTTGTGTCCACTAAAGCATGATGGGAAGTGGAGTTCTGCAATTCACAACATGTGCATATAAATGGATGTAAGAAAAGCCATCTGATGTACTGTACTGTGGCTTAAGCCTCTGAGGTCCTGGAAGCTTCTATTTTCTGACTCAAAGACCAACATTCATGTGTCAGCAACATTACAAACTATTAACACATACAACAATCAGCCACCTGCATAATATTGTGTGGGTCCCCCTCTCTGACCTGTTGAGGCCTGGACTCCAGAAACCCTTGAACTTGTCCTTTGGTATAGACTTTATTAGCAGATCCTTCAAGTCCTGGAAGTTGTGAGATGGAGCCTCCATGCATTGGATTGAGTTTTGGGGAATTTGGAAACATCTTAAACTTTTTGTCATGTTCCTCAAACCATCCCTGAACCATGTTTGCGGCGTGAAAGAGAGCATTATCCTGCTGGAAGAGGCCATCAGGAAATATGGCAGTCATGAAGTGATGTACACTATATTACCAAAAGTATTTGCTCACCCATCCAAATGATCAGAATCAGGTGTCCTAATCACTTGGCCTGGCCACAGGTGTATAAAATCCAGCACCTAGGCATGCAGACTGTTTTGACAAACATTTGTAAAAGAATGGGTCGCTCTCAGGAGCTCAGTGAATTCCAGCGTGGAACTGTCATAGGATGCCACCTGTGCAACAACTCCAGTCGTGAAATTTCCTCGCTCCTAAATATTCCACAGTCAACTGTCAGCTTTATTATAAGAAAATGGAAGAGTTTGGGAACAACAGCAACTCGGCCACCAAGTGGGAGGCCACAAAAACTGACGGAGAGGGGTCAGCGGATGCTGAGGCGCATAGTGCAAAGAGGTCGCCGACTTCCTGCACAGTCAATTGCTGCAGAGCTCCAAACTTCATGTGGCCTTCAGATTAGCCCAAGTACCGTACGCAGAGAGCTTCATGGAATGGGTTTCCATGGCAGAGCAGCTGCATCCAAGCCGTACATCACCAAGTGCAATGCCAAGCACCGGATGCAGTGGTGTAAAGCACGCCACCACTGGACTATAGAGCAGTGGAGACGCCTTCTCTGGAGTGATGAATCACGCTTTTCCATCTGGCAATCTGATGGACCAGTCTGGGTTTGGAGGTTGCCAGGAGAACGGTACATTTCGGACTGCATTGTGCCAAGTGTGAAATTTGGTGGAGGAGGAATTATGGTGTGGGGTTGTTTTTCAGGAGTGGGGCTTGGCCCCTTAGTTCCAGTGAAAGGAACTTTGAATGCTTCAGGATTCCAAACATTTTGGACAATTCTATGCTCCCGACCATGTGGGAACAGTTTGGAGCCCCTTCCTCTTCCAACATGACTGTGCACCAGTGCACAAAGCAAGGTCCATACAGACATGGATGACAGAGTCTGGTGTGGATGAACTTGACTGGCCTGCACAGAGTCCTGACCTGAACCCGACAGAACACCTTTGGGATGAATTAGAGTGGAGACTGAGAGCCAGGCCTTCTCGACCAACATCAGTGTCTGACCTCACCAATGCGATTCTGGAAGAATGGCCAAATATTCCCATGAACACACTCCTCAACCTTGTGGACAGCCTTCCCAGAAGAGTTGAAGCTGTAATACCTGCAAAAGGTGGACCGACATCAGATTGAACCCTATGAGTTAGGAATGGGATGGCACTTAAGTTCATATGTGAGTCAAGGAAGGTGAGCAAATACTTTTGGTAATATAGTGTATGTGGTCTGCAGCAATGTTTAGGTGTCAAAGTAACATCAACATGAATGTTAGCGCTTTGTGACGACTTGTGTTGTAAATATGCGCTATATAAATAAAACTGAATTGAATTGAATTGAATGAATGCAGGACTCAAGGTTTCCCAGCAAAACATTGTCCGGCCTCCTTTGGCCTAACTTCTTCCCATCCTGTGGCCATCCAGGTGATATTTGAGGCACATGTGTCCATTGTAGGAGCTTTCAGTGGTGTACAGAAGTCAGTATGGACACTCTGACCACAAGCTGAGATGCTGTGCGTGTTTTGACATCTTCCTATCGCGACAGATTTAAAGTTTTCTGTAGTTTGTGCTATAGCAGCTCTTCCGTAGAATTTATCTCCATACGCATCAATGAGTCTCGGGGTCATCTGACTCACTGGTTCACTGGTTGTCTGTCTTTGGACCACTTTTGGTAACCACTGCATAGCAGGAACACCCCATGTTGACTGGGTCAGAGCGTCTGACTGGTCTTTTAGCCATCACAGTTTGTCAGAACCTCTCAGATCCTCACTCTGCCCTTTTTTGCTGCCTCCACCACACCAACTTCAAGAGCTGAATGCTCAGTGTTGCCTAATATCTCCAATCCACTGGCAGGTCAGATGAGGTACCTAAAAACTATATTAATCCTGAAGGAAATTCTTTTGCCAGATATCTGTCAAACAAACAAAATTACGTAACAATAGGAAATACAGAGCCCAGTACAATGCATTACTGAAAATAAAATAAGAATAGAATAGAAAAGTAAGCCATAATACTGGCAATGATACTTAAGTAGTAAAGAAATATTGCACGATAATGAAATATTGCACATTAAATTATACTGATATTATTACGCAGATCCAAGTTTCCGATGTTTCAGGTGTCATTTCTGCAGAAGTGGGAGGAGTTACACCAAACTCCTGTGGTGTTTTATGCCGCACCTTACGTTAAAAGTTTAAATATCCCATTGAATAAACTAAACTGTAGACAGTATTGAAACTGACAGGATCCATTTGTCTTCTTCTGCAGCTCACAGTAAAGAATACTTGGGTGCAGAGCGATGGGGGCATAAGGCCACAACAGTAAAACCAGTCACAAATTATTAACAAACTCTCTGTCAATCACAAGAAACCACCTAGTAATTTTAAGTTTGAATTAGTTTAAAAGTAGGCAAAAAATCAAGTTTTATCAACAGTATATTACATTTACAGTAACATTTTTTATAACATCTCAGCTCCATGATGCAATTTTTAGTGCAAAATAGCTGATGCTAAACTCCAAGGTGTTGCAATCATGAGGAAAGCTTAAAATACAACGTAAACACACAGCAAGATGCTGTAATATTCCGATCTATGAAAGAAACGCAATCTGAAATCAGAGCGGATACTGACGTATGACTCTGGTGAGATGGTTTTCCACAACCCATGACGTATTTTCAGCATTACACGCCAATTCTATTCTGTGTCTACAAACAACACACACACTTGACCAAATAGACTTAAAGCAGCTAAGAAAAGCCTCCACTTAGCAGCATGCATGCACACTTCCACTCACACACACACACACACACACACACACACACACACACACACACACACTGACATCCCAGCAGCCAGTTGTTCCCTACTTTGCATAAACCAATAATGTAATGGAGAGAAAGCAATTCCCTGATGAGCACTGTTATGAATAATTTAAAATAATACAGCTGAAAACCATCTCAAACTTTTAAACTCGCTCCAATCACACATTGAAAAAGTCCATAAGGAAATGTAATGGCAGTCAATAGGCGTAATGTTGCAGAATTGTTGTACAAATAAGATGAGTTGCCCGCATTTACATCCAATTGAATTCAATAAGAGCGAGAGGCTGAGCCGGTTTGATTTTTGTTGTGATGGATGGCAGTGGAGCCTGCTAAGCTGCTCCGCTGTGTGTTGTGGGTAACATGAGGGCAGAGGTAGCTTTGTTTTTCGCGAGTTTTACGCCTCTGGGCTCAGGTGACCCCAACAAACACAACACAGGAAGTTATCTTCATACATGTATGTGCTGGCGTTGTGTGTATGTAGATAAAGATGTAGATAAATAGCTGCCAACTGCAGCTAAAAACAGCCGCGGTCAGTCGGTGCAGCGGACGCCTCGGGGAGCTTCAAGTCAACACTGTCAGGTTGTGGGTGGGTCTGCTGCAAAAACACTGGCCAGTGTTAAACGGTGCTGCTCATGCAAAGCTGCAAGACAAACTGCAGACGTTTTTAACAAATCAATCCTGTTTTTATTAAAGTTTGAATTTCAGAACACATTTTAATGACGCTCTTGGATTTCATCATCCGGTTTCTGCTCTGTGGTGATAAATACAAAAATCATTACACTACAGCAGGGATCCTACAGCTTAGTGCAAGTTAGATTTAAGACTTTTAATGCCGCTTGGAAAAACATTTACAGTCGGACCAACTGATCAAATTCTGTTTGCAAAGAACTATGATCCTCAATACCTTGGTTGGACTTGACTTCTTCTTGCCCCCCCGCCAGGCTAAGCGTCACTGCTATATTTATTTTAAATAGTTTTTATTATGCACCAAAACAGTGATAGCAAAGACGGTATAAACTGCATCTGGCGATACCATTAAAAGCGCAATGGCGACATTTTATGGTCGATACGTGAACTATTTCCGAAGTCAGGGGAGCACTGGAGGAGACCATGAGCCGCTGGTTCACCCCCAGGCCAAGGGGAGTTCATCCCCGGCAGCCGACCGAGCCGCGGCTCCATGATGAGGCAGAGCCGTTGGAGTTAGCACGGATGTTAGCACGGATGTTAGCACGTCGTCAGAGCAGCCTTCTGCGAGCCGCGATGGTAAACATCCAACTAGTGGATTTAATCCAAAACACTCTCGTTAAAAGTTGTACATGCGCAGTAACTCCTCTTCAATACAAGAGATAGGGCCAAGTTGGGGCGCAGCTTCCCTGCGCCCACAGCTGACGTAGCTGGACTATTTAGATACCACCACCCTCCCGCCATGGGAGGGGCTGACGTCGGGACGTCGGCCCGAGTCACAGCCGTCTGTCATAAAGTGCGGCCGATTGACAGGTGGAGTAGCGGGAGTTGGAGACGACAGACAGAGACGCAAAATGGAGAAAGAGACATTAAATAATTCAGTGAAGTCACTTAAATCAAACCTTTGGAGAGGAGAACAGATCAGGAGAAGCTGCAGGTGAAAGAGCTCAGACCTGATCAGCCGATCATCCTAATTAATCAGCAGTCCAAAGACAGAGGGGACAATACAGGACCTGGTTTAGCAGCAAGGCTAGGCTAACTGATGTAGTGAGGCTGATGCTTTATTCTGCTTTCCCTGCCTCCTTTTTCAAACATCAGGATCAGACCCAGCATGGATCAGGACAGGTAGGACTGATTAAAGCAGTTCAGAAAAGGCAAAGAAGCAGGAACAAACTAGGATCCACGACCAGCCATGTTAGGAAGAATAAACATTTAATGTCAGCTTGATGAAGACAACAGGATGGAGATCTGTAGCACAATGAGGAGGTTGAGGTTGGTTTATGGGTTCTGTGGAAATCAATTTGGTTACTTTGAAAGCAATTCTGTGACTGCAATTTTCCATACTTTTTCTGACTTTGTGTAGATCTTAAATTTAATTCAAAATGGTCGTAAAAAGGTCTTTAAAGAGTCTTAAATTTGTTTAAACCTGCAGAAACCCGGTTTTTGGTATATGTCTGTTTTGGAGTTGTAGCCCCCCCTGGAGAAAACTGCACCAGCCGCCACTGGTTAATACACTCATTTCAGTGCACAACTTCTCAACACTCGGCTTAGACGATAAACTCCCGCTTGCTCCGTCTCCTCTGCTCTCTCTCTCTCTCTCTCTCTCTCTCTCTCTCTCTCTCTCACACACACACACACACACACACACGCACGCATGCGCATCACGTGAACCAACCAGCACTAAGTAAACTGCACTCGTGACCACGTACATTTCTCTTAAAGATAGCTCTCAAAGATGTAACATTTCTTTTACAAAACAAATTAAATAAAATACATTCAAGCATTTTTAACGTTCTCATGAACTTTTTAACACATTTTTAACAAAACCAAAAATATGTATTTCAATCACTCTTTTTAATACACCTTTTAACCCTCTATTTATTTATTAACCTGTTTCTCATGAACAAATATTAATTAATATTGTTCACTGGGCTACATATGTATGTATGTATGTATGTATGTATGTATGTCCGCACCATAACTTGGCACAGATGTTGATCTTGACCTACCCTGGTCACCCATTAATTTTGGGGTCAAAGGGTCAAAGGTCAAGGTCACAGGGATTTTGCACTAAGTAGCCCTGTGACCTTGACCTTTGACCCTTTGACCCCAAAATTAATATCAACATCTGTGCAACTATATGCAAACCAACCACTATCGTTTCTTTATTTTACACAGGAATATATGCTATTTCCGTAGTCTTTCTACTTTTATACAATCTGTGCAATGATAGTACTCATCAGTATTTTTCTATTTATCAAAAAGTCTGTGCAATACCACTGACATGTGCAATAATGTTATTTTTTTTAGAACGAGTACTTATGCATATTTTGGTCTATTTTTGTTTTATTAATTCATTAATGTTTGCTCTATCTTTGCTGCTGTAACATTGCAAATTCCCCCCCTTGGGGTATTAATAAAGGGCTATCTCATCTTATCTTATCTTATCTTATCTTATCTTATCTTATCTTATCTTATCTTATCTTATCTTATCTTATCTTGTATCACTGTCTGATCATCTGTATAAAATGTTGTACTCACTGTACACTGGAAACAAATAAACACCCCACTACAGCAAACTTTGAATGAGGACTAAGGTTTCATTCATTCATCTGTTCATCTATTTCTTCGACAGTATTGATTGAATGTGAGTAAATTACCCCTCATAGAAAAGGAAAGCACACTGGTTTAGTGTTTCTACTCCCAGAAAAAAAAGTTTCATGGTGTAGAATTTTTATTAGTTCCTATTTTATCTCAGATTTTCGCTCCTTCACAATGTGGACAGCTCATGTTTGATTCCTCCTTCAAAGTGAGGATCGATGTGCTTGTTTCCAGGGTTTAAAACCACAAAGCTTAACGCTACAGTACAGTACAGTACAGTCTGCCCCACAACAGTTTATCCATCCACCTCTTTCAAAAGCATCATCCAGCCTCACTTTGACCGGCCGCCCTGCTGCACAGTGGGCTGCTCCGGCGGGACACGGTGGAGGTCGTATCTGGAAGGGGACAGTACATCAGCTGGACGCTAATCGGCTGACTCACCTTCACAATGCTCCCCTCTGGGATGGGCCAGAGGACTGGCGAAGGGGAAAGGCGGAGGGAAATCAGACTGTGAGCGATTAGGTTAATGAAAGAGGAAAATGGAGTGAAAGGACAGGGAAAGGTGGCCCTAAGGCAAATAAGTTTAGAGGAGAGCTGAACCAATTGCTCTGACAGCTTCGGAGCACAGCATCCAGACACTGATTGGCAGAGAAGAAATAAGAGCCGAGACACACTGTCAGCGAGTGAAAGAAACACTTAAAATGTCCTATTTTAAAACATCCCATTTATATCAACTGCTGGAAAGTTAATGAAAGCGCTGCTGTCACACAAAAGTTTTACAGCTGTCTGGTTTTACCGACTAACTGTAAGTTAACTGAAAGTCTCCAATAAAGTCTCCTTTTAATGCTCCGCTTGACAGGTTTTTATGTAGAAACACAAGAGCCTTCGCCAAAATGCTGCAACAGAGTCTGTCCAGCGAGCTGACGTGGGCTGTGACCACCAGGTGGAAATGTTGCATATCAGTTGCATCCAAATTCTTAATTAAATCGAAGTATTATCAGCAGAAAGAGCTTCAAAGGGCTCCGCTGAAAGTTTTAATCTAATTAGCTCTTACTTTAAATCGTCTAAAAACATGAAGTGTCCGTGGCTTGAAACAAGGAATAAAAAGGCAGGTTGCTGCTCTGTAGGATTACAAAAAACTTTCAGGAAGTTGAACGTTCACCACACTGGCAGATTTATTCACCTAAAAGAAACAGAAAATAGAGCACTCAAGTACAAAAGATTGATTTTGTGCACTGAACAATGTAATAAATGTAAATTATTTCCTTCCAATGCAGCGTAAAAGATCGTATAATAGCACAAAGTACAAATGCAATTAAGTACCTTGGTATTATAATCTACTTAAGTGCTTGAGTAAATGTACAAAGTAACTTTGGCTGCAGAGAAAATAATAAATCAGAACTCTGGAGTGAAATATCACAAAGTGAGCAACAGTGACTAAGAATACATAATAATGTGAATATACTGTATCTTCACTAATGTCAGGCTTTATGATTAGTGGGTACTAGAGTTATTTCAGTACAGTAGAAATTATGCTGCTATTTGAGACTGCTGACATTTCAGTAAATGCAGCCTTTTGTCCATTTGCCTTCACTTGATGTTACTGAACTGACTTTAACCGCAGCAGCAGATTACCAGGATGGAATTTTACCATACAAAAGGACCAAGTGTGCTACAGCTTGCATGCATGGGGTGTTTTGAGTATAATGTACGTTCAGATAATCCACCTCTGGCCTGTGTTTTCCTCAGAAGCGGCAGTGTAGTGTGCGTGATGCAGAATATCAGGTAAATAAAGCCCCCCACACACTTGCTTTCAGCATCTTTTAAATGTGAATTCTGGACTAATAGGAAGTGACAGTGATGATTATTGAAATTTGCACCTCTGCATGAGTGTGCCAGTTTAGCCCTAGGACATGCTAATGGTCAAGGCTGTCCCTGTAATATTTATTTTTTTTGCAATGCGCTGTAGATGTTACCAAGCCTGTTTTCAGAAAATGCCTCTTTCAGGCAGTAAAGAGAAAATGACAAGATGCATGCAGATGGGGAATCTTGTGGTTTTTACTGCACAATTATTTTGGGTGCTGCCTAAAGCATCGAAGGAAAATCATCAGCAGATGATGATAAAACTTAAGATTTTAAAAAAAACTGATCCAACCAAAGAGTGTAACCTTAAATTTGATGTGTCTGACCTCCCTGCTGTATTTTACAAAAGGCTGATGCTGGATAAACCAACTGAACTGCAGTGTTTTGACTGGACCTGAATGCTCTGCTGTGAAATTAGCATGAATGGGATCTAAGTTTTACTGTCCAGTCAGGTTGTCCAGCTCTTTGGACTTATCTAGCACCTTCATGTATCTATGACAAAAAAAATCATCTCTACTCTCTATTTGCTTTTTAGAAGACCATCCCTAAGAACGTCTCAGTTCCTAAAATGCATACCCAAGGAGCTATGAGTGAGGATGCACAGGTGTATCCTCCCTGTGTCCTCTGCAAAGTGTTATCTGCAAGGTATAAAAGATGTATTACACACAGCTAGAATATACAGACCATGGCAGGAGCAAGACTGACAAATATAATATAATATATACCCGTCAGTCTTTATTTGTATAGAACTCTTTTATGTGTCGTGCCTCTTTTACACTTCACTGTACACGTGTTCAATAAAAAAGATAAGAATATATGACATCCGTACATTCTTGTCACATTCTGCCACACTGTGCTTTGTATTGTAGGTAAATTTATACGGTACAATGTCATGAAAGCCTTTCTGCTCATGTGATCATAAAACACCGCAGTAGGCTGCAACAAAATAATGGACAGAAGATGCCTCATGTCACATTAATTGACTTTGCTTTAAAACACCAAAGCGAGGATGCCTCAACTCCTGTCTGCTCGCCTCCTCCGCTCACATCTCCAAAGCCTTGATTATACTCTGGTCCAGATGGATGACTGCAGACACCACAGACATGCAGCTGTTGCTGTTATACTAATTTTCTTATCTCTACATATGCACAGCGGGTCGTATCTACGGATTCCGTACATGCACACTACTGCTAAACATGGACACTGCATGGATACAAATTGAGAAAAAAATCATGCTTTCCACATCTGCATATCCACAAGGATGCGGATGACATAAATTTCAGCATTCACCCAAGTTTGTAAGGGTGTAAATGGACCAATCTGCATGCACAGTCCAAGATTTGTGACCACTTTGAATGTCTGCACTGAAAGCACGTTGACTGTAAATGCACCAGGAAAACAAATGGTGCTCGAGACAAACGCTTGTGATGAGGAGAAACTGTACAAGGAGATTCTCAGTCATCTTAGTCTGCCTCAGAAATGACTAAAACATCAAAAGAAGTTAATAAGCTAAGTGTTAGTTAGCAGAAACACCATATCTGTAATTTGCTTGTCTCACAAGCAAATTATTTGTGAAGTTGCAATCAAGCTAGCATAATCACAAACAACTCGCAAATTAGTCCGCAAACAAGCCGATATGCTCACAATAGTATTTTGCATATGTTTGGACATAGCATAACACCAGCAAAAGCTGGAATTGTTGCCACTAAAAACACATTTATTTGGCATTTCAGTGGAGCTTATTACCAATCAACCCAGTAGGAAATTTATAATACAAATAATAATAATAATAATGCAAATAATTGCATGTAATGGCAAGTGATGGCAGGTGGAATCATTAACTCCGCGACAATAGCATCCTTAGCTAGCAGAGCTTTCTGTAGGACACGTTCTAATACAATCTTTAGCAAGGTTCCAGTGAGACACAACATTCTGAGTACCTGCCTAATATTGTGTTGGTCCTCCTTATGTGCTCAAAAATGATCTGAACCATTGGGCATGGACAAGAGGACCTCTCAGGGTGTCCTATGGGGTCTGGAACCAGGATGCTGGCAGTGGATCCTTTGGGTACTCTTGGTTCCACTGCATCCTGTTGATGCTTGATCACAATGGGGTGTAGGAAGTTTGGAGGTCAGATCAACATGTTGGACCATTGTTATGTTCCTCAACATGTTCCTGATTGGTTGGTGTTGTTTCCATGAGGTGGGGTGCATTTTCATCCAGTGACATTTGGGATTTCCATTAGCATGAGGGAGTGTGTTTGTTGTGGGACAATGTTTATTTGGGTGTCTAAGTCTGATCAACATGGATGTTAAAATCCAAGGTTTTCCATCAGAACAGCACATAGTACCAATATGATCAGTGTTATTCACTTCACCTGTCAGTGGTCAGGATGTTGTGGCTGATTGGTGTATTAACAATTTTTTTTTAACTTATTTTAAAATGTTTTTGTTTATTTAGATCTATGAGACTGTGAATGGAAGAAAACTGGGCTTATATTAACCCCTTGTGTCAACTATACATCCAGTCACGGGCTGCTGTATAGCTCACTGAGTTGAGGTGTTATCATGTGGACGTGGGTCACCAGCAGTGGTCGTGAGTTCAAGTCTGGCTCACGACTCTTTGCTGCATGTTTCTCTCTCTCTACCCCCTGTCACTCTGTTTATCAATAAAAACTTCAATAATATCCCCCCAGAGCATAATATTTTAAAAAAAAACTATACATCCAGTCACAGGCTATGATTGGCCAGTTGCTGTTTTGGGGAGGCGTTTATTGGACAGTCAGTCCGTCACATAAAAATACTAAACACAAAACACAAAATACTAAACTTCTATCTCCTGACCTCTTACTCGCCATCTACCATCTTCTTCTCTGTTAACTTTAACCAGTGTCCTTTACACTGGGTCCTTCTCTGGGGGGGATTCTGCTCCTCCTCTACGTGAAACTCCAGCTAAGAGATCTCGCTGGCTTGTAAGGTGACAACCACAGAGCGGTTGAAGTCGAGAAAATGTATTCGAAGCATTTATTATTTATCTCCGCGGCAGGTTCGCACTTCCACCAGCTGCACAAGCAAGTAGCTAAAGTCTCCATTTACATTCTTGGAACTCCGCGGCTTTTCTTTCAATAATATGAAAATCCCCTGTCTCTTGCACAGCTTGTATATTTTTCATGGTGGATAAAAGCTTCCCACTAGGTGTCTGGAAAAAGGACAATCTTGTTTGAATTCTGGGAGGTGTAGGTGTATTTGATTGCCAGTCCTGTCACCTTTTGCTGGAGCCTCGGAGCATCGTTGGGATTGGGCCTGTCACTGTGCCGGCGCTGGAGAAGCATTTATTTCGGTGATATACTCCCAGCGTTGCTCCACATGTGCCAATTTTTCTCGAGGACTGGCCCCTTCAGATTATATTAGGCTCCTCAGGACATCCCGAGAATTCAGCTGTGCGCACAAACAAAACAAAACTATGTCTCCATTTTCCTCTCTGTGCTAATGTGCTCTGCAGAGAAACAAACAGAGGCATATCTCTGTAACAAGAAGAAGCCATACCCTAGCAGATGTGCGTATTGATTTTAAGAAAACTCTTCCTGCAGAATGTAGAGCACGTTTAAAGCACCTACAGGAACAAAAACCTCTGAAATCCTCCTCCCTCCACCCACCGGCTCCTTCCTTCTCAGCAAGACAGAAAGAGAGAGAGAGAGAGAGAGAGAGAGGGAGAGAGAGAGGGAGACAACTAAACAAGCTCCACTGAAATAAAGCCCAAAGGATGTCAAACCATCTGGAGTGGAAAATGTGCACAAGCTGTAAACAAATAGCCTCGGCGAGCTCGAAAAATTCACCTCACACTGCAGAGCTGACCTGGCCCTCACCCAGCATCGCAGACCCCTCATCGGCCGACTCTGCAGCACTCACAGACACTTCCCCTGTTGTCCAGGAGACAGCGAAGTGTCTCAGCTATGGCCTTTTGATCTGTGAGGGAAAACTCAGGTGTCCACAAGCCAAACAAAGAGTGTCGGGGTCGGCCCTCGCGGGTTAAAGGTTGCAGCCTGGCGGAGAGGCTCTTGCTGCTGAATGTCAGAGATGCTGAGTTCACATCAGCTCCTGTGGCATTCTTGCAAAGATGAGGCAGCGAGGAAGGAGAATTATCTCATCCTGAAACTGGAAAATGGTGATAAAGGTTGTCAAGTTTTTCTCCTTTTGCTTTTTTTTTTGTACTCTAAAATCATTCTTATTTGTCTTCCAGGCTCCACTGAGGGGCAGCAAAGTGAGCCAGAGCCACTCCACCCCCCCCGCCTCGGCAGCCTCTCGGTGCACCTTCACAAGAGTGTGAAATATAATTGGACACCTGCACCCAAGGAGCACCAAAAATAGCTCTCCGTGTTTACACCAGAGCTCGGAGGAGAGGGAGCAGTGCAGCCCGAGTATCATTGTTACCCTTTGTTGGACTGTTTCATTACTCTCGTCTGATTGCCCAGCCCCTCCCGCAGCACTGAAATACAAATCCGTCCTAAGTTCCTGAAAGCAAAATGGAATTTCAAGTGCTTTTCGGTGTCTTTGTAAATTCTCGAGCGCGAGCTAATGTCGACACAAATCTCTCACACCAGACTACTTGCCCTGATTTTGGTTTAGCGCGGCTCATTCAGGGGGAATTTCCAGTACAATACGAGGATTAATTCCTTTGGAGGAGGAATAGGTTGTTCTTAAGCGAGAGCGCCTGCTGTGGTACACTGCCTCCCGCCCACACTGGATTTTTTCACCCCTCGTCCTCCTTCCTCCATTCTTGATTTCTGATCCCTGGACCGTGATTTTCAATAATCAAACTTTATCCAGGCACCGTCGGAGGAAGACTTTATCTTCCAGCAACTGAGGCAGCGTGTGCTGAGAGAAACAGAGCAAAAGGGGTTGTCCGCATGTCCCACTATTTACAGTTTTGTGCTGATCAATAGGCGCTCCAGGCAGTGAAAGCCTCACTGAAGCACATCTACATCACCACCTCGTACCCCAGGGACCTGGAGATGGCTCCGTGCACACAATTAAAATTTCACACTTGACTGCATCCCACGGAGGGTCAATATTAGGCAAATGAATAAATTGAAAGTAAACATAAAGTTAAAGCGGACTAATAACTTGCAAAGGAACTGGTAGAAGGTAGAGAGGTGTTTAGTCAGGACTTTGTGAGGCTGCAGCTGAAGGTGCCCTGTGGAGTTTCCTGGTTTATATTCTCACCAAAACACATTTTATATCCAGCATTGTTGACATCTTTTTTAGTCTGACTCACCGAATTCACACTGTAGTATAAGTCTGTCATTTCATGCCACATTCTTCTAACCTACTGCTTTCTGTGTCTTACCATTTTCAGAATCCCCTTCACGACAGGAAACAGCAGCCACAAGCTCCGAGCAGCAACCTCCACACTGAATACACTCAGGATTCAAGACACTTTATTTGTCACATGCTCGTAGTGAAATGCAAAGTGACTGTGCTGTGCAACAGGCCGTGCAATAACAAGACATAATAAAAAATAGTCCTGAAAAAAAGATTATGGTAATATTTTATGAAAATTTGGATTGTGCAATAAGGCAGCCCTGCTGGTGCTTTCACGAAATTAGACTTTTGATGACAGTGCTCGAATGTTCCACTAAAACAAACACTATTTTGCAGGGACATCATCACTGCATCCTGGTCTCAGCAACAACCCAAGATGACTGTGAGTGGTTTAAAGCAGAATCATAATGAGGAGCAGTCAGACCACTCTGCAGTGTTGTACAGATAGGTCTGGTTATGTGAATCTGGTTATCTGGTTATGTTTGTTTTTACTTGGAGCTCCTCTTTCCTTGGTTAAACCATTGCAAAATATCTTGATGCAATAACACCACTTGCAAACATGACAACCTCTTTGGATGACCACCTTTATCACCTTCCATCCATCCATCCATCATCTTCTGCTTATCCGGGGCCGGGTCGCGGAGGCAGCAGTCTAAGCAGAGAGGCTGGGGTCCTCCAGCTCTTCTGGTGGGACCCCGAGGCGTTCCCAGGCTGGAGAGACATAGTCCCTCCAGCGTTCCCTAGGTTTACCTCGAGGCCTCCTCCTGGTTGGACATGCCCAGAACCCTTCCCAGGGAGGCGTCCCAAAGGCATCAGGAACAGATGTCCGAGCCACCTCAACTGACTCCTCTCGATGTGGAGAAGTAATGGCTCTACTCCGAGCTCCTCCCTGGTGACCGAGCTCCTCACCCGATACCTTGATCACCTATTACAACAATCTCTAAATTCCATAGTAAGTCCATCTGATTGAAAAATGACCAAAAAAGCATTACAAATTAACAGTTTATTTTAAAAAATCAAACAAAAGTAATGCTCAATTGTCTCATTGTACAAGCAAAAAATGCAGAATGTCTGCCTATGTACAAAATGTTCTACAATACAGTTCCCCCTCGAACACTATTTTCCAGGGGCACCATCACTGCATCCTGGGCTTTGCTCCACCTAAGACTGTGATTAGTTTAAAGAAATACATACAGCAGAATGATAATAAGGTGCAGTCAGACCATTCTCCAGAGCTGTAGGGATAGGTCTGGCAACACAAGATTACACCTCTTCTTGCTTGCAACTACACTTCCTTTTGTTGAACCATTGCAAGATACCTTGGTGCAGTATCACCTCTTGCATACATATCAACACATTCAGATGACTGTCTTTATCACCCAATAGAAACATCCATAAATTTCACAGAGAATCTTTTGGATCTATAAAAGCCAAAAAGCATAAGAAATTAACACTTTATTTTAAAAAAATCAACAAGAAGTGATGATCAACGGTAGCAAAAAATGGAAGAATATCTACCTATCTACCCATGCGAGACATCAAGGTGTCGGCGTCCGGTCTGCATGATGCAAGGGAACATGTTAAACTGAAACTGCAACAGATGAAATAACATCAGAGGGAAAATCAGACACACATGATGACGTTTGCTCTTCCCAAAGTTGATGCCTTGACAAATGTAGTAAGAGCTGAAGTTCTGCTTTGCAACTTTTTAACAATACACAACTTGCTGGTGGCTGCAGCAGACCACCTGAATGAACTTTTTGTTACGTGTAGGTCCTTAAGCAGTGTGAATGTGTGAAAATCAGACGTCCTGTATGAGCTGACATGTATGCAGCTGTAGGTGGGTGGTATTGTCAGTCATAGCCTACAGTTAGTGGTCTGTTCAGACACAAGGCCTGAAGCTCAGCGAGTAATTTGTATCATATTTGTGTAAGCGTAGTATGGATTCTTATACTCATAAATGTGCTCAGTGAAAGGTTTGATGGCAGTAAGACTCATTGTTTGGGAACTATAAAAAGGACTGCTTTGGGACTGGGATCATATGAGTCCTGCAGGAGAGGACAGTTTTAAGTGTGCAGAGGGTGGATCCAGGGATTTAGTGCTAACCGGAAGAATGGAGTCAACAAATGAAGTTGAAAAGAAGATTAAAGCATTTTTTTTTCTGTACAACACAGAAGCAAAGCGAAGCAAGTCTGACAACTGCACACATTTCTCAGCTGTGACTGACGAGGATGGAGAAGAGCTGGAGTAGGTTGACAGGGTTGACAGGCACGAATCTGCCTCCTCTGGGTTGATGTGACAAACCTGCTTCATTCTCTTCGGTCAAAGGAACTCTTTGCAAAGATAAAGCACTTTTTAAACAACAGACTATGGAGGAATAAAGGGACGGTGTACTTAGTGGCTTAGAATTATTGCAATTTTTATCAGTAACTGTAATTTTTACTTAGAAGATTCCCGGTTCGCGTCCCGGTTAGGACGCCTATGTGGAGTTTGCATGTTCTCCCTGTGCAGTGTGGGTTTTCATCCGGCTTCTTCCCACAGTCCAAAAACATGCTGAGGTTAATTGATGATTCTAAATTGTCCGTAGGTGTGAATAAGAGTGTGCTTAGTTGTATAGATAAAGGACTGATGGAGGGATATAATTTCTACAGTGGTATTAACAGCTGGGATGCATTTATTTATTAATACATCACAGTAAAATAACATATTTTCACTGCTTGACAAGACAAGAAACTAAATTAATGGCACTCTATATTGTGTGGGAGAGAACGGGGAGAAAGTTTGTACCAAATAACTGTCTGTTCAGTGTCAGCAGGTAAGTTTTTACTTATTCTGTGAAAAATCTCATAATGTAGGCTGATGCAACAGATACAGTAGCTGGTAGAGCCGCAGGAAAAGCTATTAGTTCATCATTAACTCAATAAGGATTCATCCTCTGGGCACCATGATGGCAATCCACACAGTAGTTGCTGAGGCATTTCGCTAGCCAAAGTCATTTTATACATTCACTCTTTTTGGACCATGAAGGTGCAAAATTTCACCCTAATCCACCCCGACCAAGCAACTAATGCAAAAATAAGGAACTGCTTATAAATAGCCACTTCTAGGATATTTTGTGTGGCATGTCCAAGAATTTTTCACTTTTTGTGTGTCACTTGGTGGTGTTAAAATAATACATGAAAGGGTTAAAGTTAGAGTGAAGGTCAGGGGCGTCATGTGTCACAACTACATGGTGTGTAATGAAACACCAAATGCACAAAATCAATACCTTTAACGCTCCACATGACGCTGTGAATTAAAAACATGCCTTTTCAGACAGACACTGTCAACCCCAGACAAAAAAAAGACAAAAATCGTATGACCTCTGACATTCTCTTGGTACCAAACACATGACGCAAGCACAGGTATGTCTACAGCCTTGAAACATGGTTTTCCCAGTTGGTTTTCTTCATTCGACGGGTCAGTTCTGACTTTTTCTGTGAAAGATCGGATCATTTAGCTTTAGGGTTGGGAGAAATCAGATGATCATCATCGAATCACTGAGGATTCATCCTCTGGACACCATAAAGGAAATCAATAGATGCAATTGTTGTTGAGGCATTGTAGTAACCAAAGTGATTTTATACATACATCCATGGGGAACATGAATGTACAAAATTTCACCTTCACCTACCCAAAGCATTGGACTGACCAACCAACTAACATGATATCATGGAACTGTGTATAAATTACCACTTCTGGGACATTTCAGGTGTCGTGTCTATGAAGTGTTCGCTGTTTGTGTGTCATTTCATAATGCATGATAGGGTTAAAGTTAGAGTAAAGGTCAGGGGCGTCATTTGTCACGACTACATGGTGTGCAATGAAACATCAAAAGCACAAAATCCATTCCTGGAACACTCCACATGACTTTGTGAATTAAAAACCTTCCTTTTCAGACAGACACTGTCAACTCTAGAGCAAAAAACAAATAAAAGGTATGAGTTCTGACACTGTGTTGGTACCAAACACATGACACAGGCAGAGCTATGTCTACAGCCTCCAGTTGTGGGGTACTTCATTTCCAAGTTGTTTTTCTTCACCCAGCAGAAGGCTTCAGTCCTCTGGGAGAGAAGCTGGCACAGGGTGGCTGCTTTGTTCTCCACAAGACATGGCAAACCCGCTGCAGCTGCAGAGAACTAAGTTGTGCCTTTCTGGCTAAAACAAAAGACAAACGAATGCTGTGTCATGCAACGTGACACAATCCCCAGACTTAAAGGCACATTTAAAAATCCATTTGACCAGCTTGATAAATATCATTTCACATGAACCAGCTGAAAACCATGGCGAAGAAAAACAAAAAGAATAAGACCAATTGAATTTCCAGAGCTGCCAGCCTCAGGTTTTAGGTTTCCTACGGTGTTGGGGGGAATTTTGTGGAGGAATCGAAGAACCACAGCGTGTTAAGCGGAACATGGAATCTGCGGAACTTGTCAAAGACTCAGCAACGGTACGTTTTTCAAATGATTTCCGGCCCGTGCAGAGGAGAGCTCAGCCGCACGGTGAAGTACGCGAGAGCCGGAAAAGGATCTTGTCTGTGATAGACGGATGATTTTCACAAGGACTCATCATCTGTCTGTCTGTCTGTCTGTCTGTTCTGGTGGATGCAAAAACAGAAGGAGATAATTACTCGGTCTCACTTGTCATCTTCATGCTGAGAGCTACTCCGCGGCTGCACTGAAAAAACGGGGGATGTGGGGTTGTTCATTTTGTATATATAAATCATGCTACCATATTATATTATAATAACACTTCTTCTCAAAACATGACTTTATCTAAAAGCACTGGTATGAACTGTGTCAATGTGAAATCTGCATGTATAGGTCATGATGGAAATGAATGAAATAGTTATGTTTGGTGGTGAAGCTCCGCCCACTGCCCTTTGACCTCCTGCTATTTTGACCGGGAAAAGACTTTTATGGAGGAGCTGCAGCAGCCATTTTGACTTCGCTTGGAGGCTCTCAGATGTCTGCAGCTCTGTCCAGACTTCGGGCTTTTTCTTGAAGGTAAAAACATGTTGAAACCCTTCATAATTACAATGTGACTTTGAAAGCAGGTGTTGTTATTACCCATAGCTTGTAAGTTTGACAAACTTCAACAGGACATGTCGCGTTGGATGTTAGTTTGTGCAGTAGCTTGTTTGCTCGGTAATGATGAGAGGAACCCCTGGAGTGGTTGGCTAAACTAAATATGTTTTATTTCAGCAGCTGCTTCTTTCTTGTCCTGTACTCTACTTGCACCAATGCTATGCTGTTTGTCTGTGGAGTAAGGCTTTATAATTTAAGTATTTGCTTCATTGCACGTTAGCATGATGACATTAGCAAGCATGCTTGAAGGTCTGAGTCTGACCAGAAGAAACACGCATCCAAATGGGAGAGCTCACTGCTTTAGTTTTGATATCATCTCTTATCACCGGCATATACGGGCTAAATTCAACCACTCCTTACATCATCGTAAAATAGCGACATTATTAACGTTAGCACAATATCTAGCATGGCTCCAGACGGCGACCAAAATAGTCGCATGCAGCTTTTATTGAGATTAAAATTTCAAGTGGTCGCTTTTGTGCGAGTGAACGATCATCATTAAGCTGTTTTGTTGTCGCTTTAATCAGCACAAACGGTTACTGTGTGAGCCATAGTGGTGCAAAGTATACGTGTTTTCCCCACGACTCTATCAGTCTGTTTCCGCCTTAAGCGTAAAACGAGCTACTGAGCTGATGTGTGTTTCTCAGAGCTGCAGGCCCAACTTGTACTCTGGTGATCAGAGTGCAGACAGGACGATCTGAGCCGGTGAGCTAGTCTATTACAACGGCTAACGCAGTAGTAGGGTGCAAAATTAATGAATGAATAACCACAATCGTGATTTTAGCTTTGAAGATTATATGAAAACGGTGGACTATGGTCTTCACATTTTAAAATGCGCTTCGCTCAATTGGGTGCGCGGTTTTCTGCTCATATAAAATAGTGCATGTAGATAAAATCATTCTGTTTCATCTTGGACAGATCTGACGGTAGAACACTTCATTTCACTCTTTTCAGCGTAGTTTTTGCTCACGCTGCTGTGAGGCGTTTAGGGAACGTCGGTAAATGTGGCGTCCATCGATAAGCAAATGTTCAGCTGGTGAGGCGTTTTTACGGTGACCAGGTGGGACGTGTAACTGTGAACTCTCGTCGCACTAGTGCTACTGTCGAAAAAGTCAGTCTAGAGCCCTGTCTAGTTAAGTACTGAATGTGTAGCTAGGCTAGATTAAAAAGCCTCATGACTAGTATGGTCGGACCGACATTTCAGGAACACCACTAATTTAAAAAAACAAAGACATAATTCAGCCCCCTCAGCTACGCCTTCCAGGACGCTCACACAGGTCCTGAAAATCTGAGAGACTAAAAGACCGTGTCCATCCCACAGCTGCCAAATATCCGTGGTGATTCGTGCAGTGTT
>JAMOIN010001390.1:0-93141 GCA_024666655.1 Dascyllus trimaculatus
CAGCACCACAGCCCAGCACACCGGGCTCCCCAGCCCAGCTCAACGGGCTCCCCAGCACAGCACACGCTAGCTCCCAGCACCAAAGCCCGCCTGGCTCTCCATCAGAGCCTGTTCACAGCGCTTCGCAGCAGAGCCTGTCCACACGGCTCCCCAGCAGCACAGCCCAGCACACCGGGCTCCTCAGCCCAGCTCACCGGGCTCCCCAGCACAGCACAAAGGGGCCCCCAGTACCACAGCCCGCCTGGCCATCCAGCAGACCCTGTTCAAACCACTCCCCAGCAGAGCCGGTCCACACAACTCCCCAGCACCACAGCCCAGAACACCGGGCTCCCCCGCCTTCCTCAACGGGCTCCCCAGCACAGCACACGGGACCCCCCAGCAGAGCCTGTCTACACGGTTGGCCTTCACCATAGCCCAGCACACCGGGCTCCCCAGCCCACCTCACCGGACTTCCCAGCACAGCACACGGGGCCCCCCAGCACCACAGCCCGCCTGGCTCTCCAGCAGAGCCTGTTCAAACCGCTCCCCAGCTGACCCTGTCCACACGGCTCACCAGCACCAGAGATCAGCACACCGGGCTCCCCAGCCAAGCTCAACGGGCCCCCGAGCACAGCACACGGGGGCCCCCAGCACCACAGCCCACCTGGCTCTCCATCAGAGCCTGTTCACACCGCTCTGCAGCAGAGCCTGTCTACACGGCTCCCCAGCACCACAGCCAAGCACACCGGACTCCCCGGCCAATTTCACCGGGCTCCCCAGCACAGCACACGGGGGCCGCCAGCACAACAGACCGCCTGGCTCTCCATCAGAGCCATTTCACACCGCTCCCCAGTAGAGCCTGTCCACACAACTCCCCAGCACCACAGCGCAGAACACCGGGGTCCCCCGCCTTCCTCAACGGGCTCCCCAGCACAGCACACGGGACCCCCCAACACCACAGCCCGCTTGGCTCTCCATCAGAGCCTGTTCACTCCGCTCCCCAAAAGAGCCTGTTCACACCGCTCCCTAGCAGAGCATGTCCACACGGCTCCCCATCAGCACAGCGCAGTTCACAGGCCTCCCCATCACAGAACACGGGGGCCCCCAGTACCACAACCCGCCTGGCAATCCAGCAGACCCTGTTCAAACCGCTCCCCAGCAGAGCCTGTCTACACGGCTCCCCAGCACCACAGCCCAACACACCGGGCTCCCCAGCCCAGCTCAACGGGCTCCCCAGCACAGCACACGGGGCCCCCCAGTACCACAGCCCGCCTGGCTCTCCAGCAGAGCCTGTTCACACCGCTCCCCAGCAGAGCCTGTCCACACGGCTCCCCAGAAGAGCCTGTCCACACGGCTCTCCAGCACCACAGCCCAGCACACCGGGCTCCCCAGCCCAGCTCAACGGGCTCCCCAGCAAAGCACACGGGGCCCCCCAGTACCACAGCCCGAATGGCTTCCAAGCAGAACCTGTCTACACGTCTCCCCAGCACCACAGCCCAGCACACCGGTCTCCCCAGCCCAGCTCAACGGGCTCCCCAGCACCACAGCCCGCCTGGCTCTCCATCAGAGCCTGTTCAATGCGCTCCGCAGCAGAGCCAGTCTACACGGCTCCCCAGCACCACAGCCCAGCACACCGGGCTCCCCAGCCCAGCTCACCGATCTCCTCAGCACGGCACACGGGGCCCCCCAGCACAACAGCCCGCCTGGCGTTCAAGCAGAGCCTTTTCAAACAACTCCGCAGCAGAGCCGGTACACACGGCTCCCCAGTACCACAGTCCAGCACACCGGGCTCCCTAGCCTAGCTCAACGGGCTCCCCAGCACAGCATACGGGGATCCCCAGCACCACAGCCCATCTGGCTCTCCATCAGAGCCTGTCCACACCGCTCCCCAGCAGAGCCTGTCCACACGGCTCCCCAGCACCACAGCCATGCTCACCGGGCTCCCCAGCCCAGCTCACAGGGCTCCCCAGCACAGCACACGGGGCCCCCCAGCACCACAGCCTGCCTGGCTCTCCATCAGAGCCTTTTCACACCGCTCCCCAGCTGAGCCTGACTACACGGCTCCCCAGCACCACAGCCCGCCTGGCTCTCCATCAGAGCCTGTTCAAACCTATCCCCAGCAGGGACTGTCCATACGGCTCCCCAGCAGCACAGCCAAGCACACCGGGCTCCCCAGCCCAGCTAACCGGGCTCCCCAGCACAGCACACGGGGGCCCCCAGCACCACAGCTCGCCTGGCTCTCCATCAGAGACTGTTCACACCGCTCCCCAGCAGAGCCTTTTCACTCCGCTCCCCAGCAGAGCCTGTACACACGGCTCCCCAGCAACACAGCCCAGCACAACGGGCTCCCCAACCCAGCTCACCGGGCTCCCCAGCACAGCACACAGGGGCCCCCAACACCACAGCCCACCTGGCTCTCCATCAGGGCGTGTTCACACCGCTCCCCAGCAGAGCCTGTCCACACGGCTCCCCAGCACCACAGCCCAGCACACCGGGCTCCCCAGCCCAGCTCACCGGGCTCCCCAGCACAGCATACGGGGGCCCCCAGCAACACAGCGCGCCTTGCTCTCCAGCAGAGCCTGTTAAAACCGCTCCCCAGCAGAGCCTGTCCACACGGCTCCCCAGCAGCACAGCCCAGCACACCGGGCTCCCCAGCCCAGCTCAACGGGCTCCCCAGCACAGCACACGGGGGCCTCCAGCACCACAGCCCGCCTGGCTCTCCATCAGAGACTGTTCACACCGCTCCCCAGCTGAGCCTGTTCACTCCGCTCCCCAGCAGAGCCTTTCTACACGGCTCCCCAGCACCACAGCCAAGCTCACCGGGTTCCCCAGAACAGCACACGGGGCCCCCCAGCACCACAGCCCACCTGGCTCTCCATCAGATCCTGTTCACACCGCTCCCCAGCAGAGCCTGTTCACTCCGCTCCCCAGCAGAGCCTGTCTACACGGCTCCCCAGCACCACAGCCCAGCTCACTGGGCTCCCCAGCACAGCACACGGGGCCCCCCAGCACCACATCCCACCAGGCTCTCCATCAGAGCCTGTTCACACCGCTCCCCAGCAGAGCCTGTCTACACGGCTCCCCAGCAGCACAGCCCAGCACACCGGGCTCCCCAGCCAAGCTCACCGGGCTCCCCAGCACAGCACACGAGGGCCCCCGGCACCACAGCCCGCCTGGCTATCCAGCAGAGCCTCTTCACATCGCTCCCCAACAGAGCCTGTCCACACGGCTCCCCAGCAGCACAGCCCAGCACACCGGGCTCCATAGCCGATCTCACCGGGCTCCGCAGCACAGCACACGGGGCCCCCCAGCACCACAGCCCAGAACACCGGGCTCCCCAGCCCAGCTCACCGGGCTCCCCAGCACAGCACACGGGGGCCCCCAGCAACACAGCCCGCCTGGCTCTCCAGCAGAGCCTGTTCAAACCACTCGCCAGCAGAGCCTGTAGACACGGCTCCCCAGCACCACAGCCCAACACACCGGGCTCCACAGCCCAGCTCAACGGGCTCCCCAGCACAGCACACGGGGCCCCCCAGCACCACAGCCCGCCTGACTCTCCAGCACAGCCTGTTCAAACCACTCCCCAGCAGAGCCTGTCCACACGGCTTCCCAGCACCACAGCCCGCCTGACTCTCCATCAGAGCCTGTTCAACCCTCTCCCAATCAGAGCCTGTCCACACGGCTTGCCAGCACCACAGCCCAGCACACTGGGCTCCGAAGCCCAGCTCACTGGGCTCCCGAGCATAGCACACGGGGGCCCCCAGTTCCACAGCCCGGCTGGCTCTCCATCAGAGCCTTTTCACACCGCTCCCCGGCAGAGCCAATCCACACGGCTCCCCAGAGGCACAGCCCAGCACACCGGGCTCCCCAGCCCAGCTCACCAGGGTCCCCAGCACAGAACACGGGGCACCCCGGAACCACAGCCCGCCTGGCTCTCCAGCAGAGCCTATTCAAACCACCCCCCAGAAGAGCCTGTCCACACAGCTCCCCAGCACCACAGCCCAGCACACCGTACTCCCCAGCCCAGCTCACCATGGCCCCCACCACATAGCACGGGGGCCCCCAGCAGAGCCTGTTCAAACCACTCGCCCGCAGAGCCTTTCCACACGGCTCCCCAGCACCACAGCCCAACACACCGGGCTCCCCAGCCCAGCTCAACGGGCTCCCCAGCACAGCACACGGGGCCCCCCAGCACAGCACACGGGTCTTCCCAGCACATCAGCCCGCCTGGCTCTCCATCAGAGCCTGTTCACTCCGCTCCCCAGCAGAGCCTGTTCAAACCACTCCCCAGCAGAGCCTGTCCACACGGCTCGCCAGCAGCACAGCCCAGCACACCGGGGTCCCCGGCCCACCTCACCGGGCTCCCCAGCAGAGCACACGGGGGCCCCCATCACTACAGAACGCTTGGCTTTCCATCAGAGCCTGTTCACACTGCTCCCCAGCAGAGCCTGTCAACACGGCTCCCCAGCAACACAGCCCAGCTCAACGGGCTCCCCAGCCCAGCACAGCGGGCTCCCCGGCCCAGCACACCGGGCTCCCCGGCCCAGGTCACCGGGCTCCCCAGCAAAGCACACGGGGGCCCCCAGCACTACAGAACGCTTGGCTTTCCATCAGAGCCTGTTCACACTGCTCCCCAGCAGAGCCTGTCAACACGGCTCCCCAGCACCACAGCCCAGTACACCGGGCTCCCCAGCCCAGCACACCGGGCTCCCCAGCACAGCACACGGGGCCCCCCATTACCACAGCCCGCCTTGCTCTCCATCAGTGCCTGTTCAACCCTCTCCTCAGCAGAGCCTGTTCACACCGCTCCCCAGCAGAGCCTGTCCACACGGCTCCCCAGCACCACAGCCCACCACACCGGGCTCCCCAGCACAGCACACCGGGCCCCCCAGCACCACAGCCCGCCTGGCTCTCCATCAGAGACTATTCACACCGCTCCTCAGCAGAGCCTGTTCACAGCGCTCCCCAGCAGAGCCTGACTACACGGCTCCCCAGCACCACAGCCCAGCACACCGGGATCGGCAGCCCAGCTCACCGGGCTCCCGACCAAAGCACAAGGGGGCCCCCAGCACCACAGCCCGCCTGGCTCTCCATCAGAGCCTGTTCACTCCGCTCCCCAGCAGAGCCTGTTCAAACCACTCCCCAGCACATGACACGGGGCCCCCCAGCACAGCACACGGGGCTTCCCAGCACAACAGCCCGCCTGGCTCTCCATCCGAGCCTGTTCACTCCGCTCCCCAGCAGAGCCTGTTCACAAAACTCCCCAGCAGAGCCTGTCCACAGGGCTCCCCAGCAGCACAGCCCAGCACACCGGGCTACCCAGCACCACAGCCCACCTTGCTCTCCATCAGAGCATGTTCACACCGCTCCCCAGCAGAGCCTGTCCACACGGTTCCCTAGCACCAAAGCCCAACACACCGGGCTCCCCAGACCAGCTCAACGGGCTCCCCAGCAAAGCACACGGGGCCCCCCAGAACCACAGCCAGGCTGGCTCTCCATCAGAGCCTATTCACACCGCTCCCCAGGAGAGCCTGTCAACACGGCTCCCCAGCAGAACAGCCTAGCATACCGGGCTCCCCAGCCCAGCTCACCAGGGTCCCAAGCACAGAACACGGGGCCCCCAAGGACCACAGCCGGCCTGGGTCTCCAGCAGAGCCTGTTCAAACCACCCCCCAGCAGAGCCCGTCCACACAGCTCCCCAGCACCACAGCCCAGCACACCGGGCTCCCCAGCACAGCACACGGGGACCCCCAGCACCACAGCCCGCCTGGCTCTCCATCAGAGCCTGTTCACACCGCTCCCCAGCAGAGCCTGTCTACACGGTTGGCCAGCACCACAGCCCAGCACACCGGGCTCCCCAGCCAAGCTCACCGGGCCCCCCACCACAGCACACGGGCGCCCCCAGCATCACAGCCCACCTGGCTCTCCATCAGAGCCTGTTCACACCGCTCCCCAGCAGAGCCTGTCTACACGGTTCCCCAGCACCACAGCCCAGCACACCGGGCTCCCCAGCCCATCTCACCGGGCTCCCCAGCACAGCACACGGGGGCCCCCAGCACCACAGCCCGCCTGGCTCTCCATCAGAGCCAGTTCACACTGCTCCCCAGCAGCACAGAATAGCACAACGGGTTCCCCAGCCCAATTCACCGAGCTCCCGAGCACGGCACACGGGGCCCCCCAGCACCACAACCCGCCTGGCTCTCCATCAGAGCCTGTTCACAACGCTCCCCAGCAGAGCCGGTCCACACGGCTCCCCAGCACCACAGCCCAGCACACCGGGCTCCCCAGCACAGCACACGGGCCCCCCCAGCACCACAGCCCGCCTGGCTCTCCATCATAGCCTGTTCACACCGCTCCCCAGCAGAGCCTGTCTACACGGTTCCCCAGCACAACAGCCCAGCACACCGGGCTCCCAAGCACCACAGCCCTGCACAATGGCCTCCCCAGCCGATCTCACCGGGCTTCGCAGTACAGCACACGGGGCACCCCAGCCCAGCTCACCGGGCTCCCCAGCCCAGCTCACCGGGCTCCCCAGCACAGCACAGGGGGGCCCCCAACACCACAGCCCGCCTTGCTTTCAATCAGAGCCTGTTCACACCGCTCTTCAGCAGAGCTGGTCCACACGGCTCCCCAGCAGCACACCCTAGGACACAGGGCTCCCCAGCACAGCACACGGGGGCCCCCAGCACCACAGCCCGCCTGGCTCTCCAGCAGAGCCTGTTCAAACCACTCCCCAGCACAGCCTGTCGACACGCCTCCCCAGCAGCACAGCCCAGCTCACCGGGCTCCCCAGCCCAGCACAACGGGCTCCCCAGAATAGCACACGGGGTCCCCCAGCACCACAGCCCGGCTGGCTCTCCACTAGAGCCTGTTCAAACCTCTCCCCAGCAGAGACTGTCCACACGGCTGCCAAGCAGCACAGCCCAGCACACCGGGCTCCCCAGTCCAGCTCATTGGGCTCCCGAGCACAGCACACGGGGGCCCCCAGCACCACAGCCCGGCTGGCTCTCCATCAGAGCCTGTTCACACCGCTCCCCAGCTGAGCCTGTCTACACGGCTCCCCAGCACCACAGCCCAGCACACCGGGATCCCCAGCCCAGCTCACCGGGCTCCCCATCAGAGCACACGGGGGCCCCCAGCACCACAGCCAGCCTGGCTCTCCATCAGAGCCTCTTCACACCGCTCCCCAGCAGAGCCTTTCCACACGGCTCCCCAGCACCACAGCCCAGCACACTTGGCTCCCCAGCCCTGCTCACCGGCCTCCGTAGCAGAGCACACGGGGGCCCCCAGCACCACAGCCCGTCTGGCTCTCCATCAGAGCCTGTTCACACCGCTCCCCAGCAGAGCCAGTCTACACGGCTCCCGAGCAGCACAGCCCAGCACACCGCAGCACAGCCCGCCTGGCTCTCCAGCAGAGCCTGTTCACACCGCTCCCAAGAAGAGCCGGTCCACACGGCTCCCCAGCAGCACAGAACAGCACACCGGTTTCCCCAGCACAGCACACGGGGGCCCCCAGCACCACGGCCCGCCTGGCTCTCCAGCAGAGCCTGTTCAAACCACTCCCAAGAAGAGCCGGTCCACACGGCTCCCCAGCAGCACAGCCCAGCACACTGGCCTCCCAAGCCCAGCTCACCGGGCTCCCCAGCACAGCACACGGGGCGCCCCATCACCTCAGCCCACCTGGCTTTCCAGCAGAGCCTCTTCACAAGGCTCCCCAGCACAGCCTCTCCACACGGCTCCCCAGCAGCACAGCCCAGCACACCAGGCTCCACAGCCGATCTCACCGGGCTCCGCAGCACAGCACACGGGGCCACCCAGCACCACAGCCCAGCACACCGGGCTCCCCAGCCAGGCTCAACGGGCTCCCCAGCACAGCACACGGGGCCCACCAGCAGAGCCTGTCGACACGGTTCGCCAGCACCACAGCCCAGCACACCGGGCTCCCCAGCCCAGCTCACCGGGCTCCCCAGCATAGCACACGAGGGCCCCCAACACCATAGCCCGCCTGGTTCTCCATCAGAGCCTGGTCACAGCGCTCCGCAGCAGAGCCTGTCCACACGGCTCCCCAGCAGCACAGCCATGCACTCCGGGCTCCCCAGCCAAGCTCACCGGGCTCCCCAGCACAGCACACGGACCCCCCCAGCACCATAGCCCGCCTGGCTCTCCAGCACAGCCTGTTCAAACCACTCCCCAGCAGACCCTGTCCACACGGCTCCCCAGCACCACAGCCTGCCTGGCTCTCCAGCAGAGCCTGTTCACACTGCTCCCCAGCAGAGCCTGTCTACACGGCTCCCCAGCAGCACCGCCCAGCACACCGGGCTCCTCTGCCCAGCTCACCGGGCTCCCCAGAACCACAGCCCACCTTGCTCTCCAACAAAGCCTGTTCACACCCCTGCACAGCAGAGCCTGTCTACACGGCTCCCCAGCACAACAGCCTAGCACAGCGGGCTCCCCAGCCCAGCTCACCGGGCTCCCCATCACAGCACACGGGGGCCCCCACCACCACAGCCTGCCTGGCTCTCCAGCAGAGCCTGTTCACACTGCTCCCCAGCAGAGCCTGTCTACACCGCTCCCCAGCAGCACCGCCCAGCACACCGGGCTCCTCTGCCCAGCTCACCGGGCTCCCCAGAACCACAGCCCACCTTGCTCTCCAACAAAGCCTGTTCACACCCCTGCACAGCAGAGCCTGTCTACACGGCTCCCCAGCACAACAGCCCAGCACACCGAGCTCCCCAGCCAAGCTCACAGGGCTGCCCAGCACAGCACACGAGGCCCCACAGCACCACAGCCCGCCTTGCTGTTCAGCAGAGCCTTTTAAAACCACTCCCCAGCAGAGCCTGTCCACACGGCTCCCCAGCACCACAGCCCAACACACCGGGCTCCCGAGGCCAGCTCAACGGGCTCCCCATCATAGCACACGGGGCACCCCAGCACCACAGCCCGCCTGGCTCTCCAACAGAGCCTGTTCACACCACTCCCCAGCAAAGCCTGTCTACAAGGCTCCCCAGCACCACAGCACATCTCACCGGGATCCCCAGCACAGCTCACCGTGCCCCCCAGCACCGCACACGGGGGCCCCCAGCACCACAGCCCGCCTGGCTCTCCATCAGAGCCTGTTCACACCGCTCCGCAGCAGAGCCTGTCTACACGGCTCCCCAGCACCACAGCCCAGCACACCGGGTTCCCCAGCCCTGCTCACCGGGCTCCCCAGCACAGCACACGGGGGCCCCCAGCACAGCTCACCGGGCTCCCCAGCACAGCACACGGGGCAACCCAGCACCACAGCCCGCCTGGCTTTCCATCAGAACCTATTCACAACGCTCCCCAGTAGAGCCTGTCCACACGGCTCCCCAGCACCACAGCCCAGCACACCGGGCTCCCCAGCCCACCTCACCGGGCTCCCGAGCACGGCACACGGGGCCCCCCAGCACCACAGCCCGCCTGGCTCTCCAGAAGAGCCTGTTCAAACCATTCCCCAGCAGAGCCTGTCCACACGGCTTCCCAGTAGCACAGCCCACCTCACCGGACTCCCCAGCACAGCACACAGGGGCCCCCAGCACCACAGCCCGCCTGGCTCTCCAGCAGAGCCTGTTCACACAAATCCCCAGCAGAGCCTGTCCACAGGGCTCCCCAGCAGCACAGCCCAGCACACCGGGCTCCCCAGCCCAGCTCACCGGACTCCCCAGCACAGCACACGGGGGCCCCCAGCACCACAGCCGGCCTGGCTATCCATCAGAGCCTGTTCACACCGCTCCCCAGCAGAGCCTGTCCACACGGCTTCCCAGCACCACAGCCCAGCACACCGGGCTCCCCAGCCCAGCACACCGAGCTCCCCAGCCAAGCTCACAGGGCTGCCCAGCACAGCACACGAGGCCCCCCAGCACCACAGCCCGCCTGGCTGTCCAGCAGAGCCTTTTAAAACCACTCCCCAGAAGAGCCTGTCCACACGGCTCCCCAGCACCACAGCCCAACACACCGGGCTCCCGAGGCCAGCTCAACGGGCTCCCCATCACAGCACACGGGGCCCCCCAGCACCACAGCCCGCCTTGCTCTCCATCAGAGCCTGTTCACACCGCTCCCCAGCAGAGCCTGTCTACACGGTTCCCCAGCACCACAGCCCAGCACACCGGGCTCCCCAGCCCTGCTCACCGGGCTCCCCAGCACAGCACACGGGGGCCCCCAGCACAGCTCACCGGGCACCCCAGCACAGCACACGGCGCCCCCCAGCACCACAGCCCGCCTGGCTTTCCATCAGAACCTATTCACAACGCTCCCCAGTAGAGCCTGTCCACACGGCTCCCCAGCACCACAGCCCAGCACACCAAGCTCCCCAGCACAGCACACGGGGGCACCCAGCACCACAGCCCGCCTGGCTCTCCGGCAGAGCCTGTTCAAAACACTCCCCAGCAGAGCCTGTCCACACGGCTCCCCAGCACCACAGCCCAGCACACCGGGCTCCCCAGCCCAGCTCAACGGGCTCCTCAGCACAGAACAAGGGGCCCCCCAGCACCACACCACGCCTGGCTCTCCATCAGAGCCTGTCCACACCGCTCCTCAGCAGAGCCTGTCCACACGGCTCCCCAGCACCACAGCCCTGCACACCGGGCTCCCGAGCCCAGCTCACCGGGCTCCCCATCACAGCACACAGGAGCCCCCAGCACCACAGCCCGCCTGGCTCTCCATCAGAGCCTGTTCACAACGCTCTCCAGCAGAGCCTGTCCACAAGGCTCCCCAGCACCACAGCCCAGCACACCGGGCTCCCCAGACCAGCTCACCGGGCTCCCGAGCACGGCACACGGGGCCCCCCAGCACCACAGTCCGCCTGGCTGTCCAGCAGATCCTTTTCAAACCACTCCCCACCAATGCCTTTCCACACGGCTCCCCAGCAGCACAGCCCAGCATACCGGGCTCGCCAGCCCAGCTCAACGGGCTCCCCAGCACAGCACACGGGGCCCCCCAGAACCACAGCCCGCCTGGCTCTCCATCTGAGCCTGTTCACACCGCTCCCCAGAAGAGCCTGTCCACACGGCTCCCCAGCAGCATGGCCCAGCACACCGGGCTCCCCAGCCCAGCTCACCGTACTCCCCAGCACAGCACACGGGGGCCCCCAGCACCTCAGCCCGCCTGACTCTCCATCAGAGCCTGTTCACACCGCTCCCCAGCAGAGCCTGTCCACACGGCTCCCCAGCACCACAGCCCAGCACACCGGGCTCTCCAGCCCAAATCAACGGGCTCCCAAGCACAGAACACGGGGCCCCCCAGCACCACAGCCCATCTGGCTCTCCATCAGATCCTGTCCACACCACTCCCCAGCCGAGCATGTCCACACGCCTCCCCAGCACCACAGCCCAGCACACCGAGCTCCCCAGCCCAGCTCACAGGGCTCCCCAGCACAGCACACGGTGGCCCCCCGCACCACAGCCCGCCTGGCTCTCCAGCAGAGCCTTTTCAAATCACTCCCCAGCAGAGCCTGTCCACACGGCTCCCAAGCAGCACAGCCCAGGACACCGGTCTCCCCAGCTTAGTTCACCGGGCACCCCAGCACAGCACACGGGGGCCCCCAGTAACACAGCGCGCCTTGCTCTCCAGCAGAGCCTGTTGAAACCGCTCCCCAGCAGAGCCTGTCCACACGGCTCCCCAGATGCACAGCCCAGCACACCGGGCTCCCCAGCCCAGCTCACCGGGCTCCCCAGTACAGCACACGTGGGCCCTCAGCACCACACCCCGTTTGGCTCTCCATCATAGCCTGTTCACAAAGCTCCCCAGAAGAGCCATTCTGCACGGCTCCCCAGCAGCCCCGCACACCGCAACACAGCCCGCCTGGCTCTCCATCAGAGCCTGTTCACACGGCTCCCCAGCAGACGCTGTCCACACGGCACCCCAGCAGCTCAGCCCAGCACACCGGGATCCGCAGCCCAGCTCACCGGGCTTCTGAGCACAGCACACGGGGCCACTCAGCACCACAGCCCGCCTGGCTCTCAATCAGAGCCTGTTAACACCGCTTCCCAGCAGACCCTGTCCACACGGCACCCCAGCAGCTCAGCCCAGCACACCGGGCCCCGCAGCCCAGCTAACCGGGCTACCGAGCACAGCACACTGGGGCCCCCCAGCACCACAGCCCGCCTGGCTCTCCATCAGAGCCTTTTCACACCGCTTCCCAGCAGACCCTCTACACACGGCACCCCAGCAGCTCAGCCCAGCACACCGGGCTCCCCAGCACAGCAAACGGGGCCCCCCAGCACCACAGCCCGAATGGCTCCCCAGCAGAGCCTGTCTACACAGATCCGCAGCAGCACAGCATAGCACACCGCAGCACAGCCCGCCTGGCTTTCCAGCAGAGCCTGTCCACACCGCCCCCCAGCAGAGCCTGTCCACATGGCTCCCCAGCACCACAGCCCAGCACACCGGTCTCCAAAGCACAGCACACGGGGGCCCACAGCACCACAGCCCGCTTGGCTCTCCAGCATAGCCTGTTTACAACGCTCCCCATCAGAGCCTGTCTACACGGCTCCCCAGCACCACAGCCCAGCACACCGGGCTGCCCAGCCAAGCTCACCGGGCTCCCCAGCACAGCACACGGGGTCCACCAGCACCACAGCCCGCCTGGCTCTCCATCAGAGCCTGTTCACACCGCTCCCCAGCCGAACATGTCTACACGGCTCCCCAGCAGCACAGCCCAGCTCACCGGTCTCCCCAGCACATCACACGGGGGTCCCCAGCAACACAGCGCGCCTTGCTCTCCAGCAGAGCCTTTTCAAACCGCTCCCCAGCAGAGCCTGTCTACACGGCTCTCCAGCAGCACAGCCCAGCACACCGGGCTCCCCAGCCCAGCTCACCGGTCTCCCCAGCACAGCACACGGGGGCCCCCAGAACCACAGCCCGCCTGTTTCTCCAGCAGAACCTGTTCAAAAAACTCCCAAGCACAGCCTGTCCACACGGCTCCCCAGCAGCACAGCCCAGCACACCGGGCTCCCCAGCCCAGCTCACTGGGCTTCCGAGCACAGCACACGGCGGCCCACAGCACCACAGCCCTCTTGGCTCTCCATCAGAGCCTGTTCACACCGTTCCCCTGCAGAGCCTGTCTACACTGCTCCCCAGCACCACAGCCCAGCACATTGGGGTCCCCAGCCCACCTCACCGGGCCCCCAAACACATCACACGGGGGTGCCCAGCATCACAGCCCGCCTGGCTCTCCATCAGAGCCTCCTCACACCGCTCCGCAGCAGAGCCTGTCTACACGGATCCCCAGCACCACAGCCCAGCTGAAAGGGCTCTCCAGCACTGCACACGGGGCCCCCCAGCACCACAGCCCGCCTGGCTCTCGAGCAGAGCCTGTTCAAACCACTCCCCCAGCAGAGCCTTTCCATACGGCTCCCCAGCACCACAGCCCAGCACACCGGGCTCCCCAGCCCAGCTCAACGGGCTCCCCAGCACAGCACACGGGGCCCCCCAGCACAGCTCACGGGCCCCCCCAGCACAGCACACGGGGCTTCGAGCAACACAGCCCGCCTGGCTCTCAATCAGAGCCTGTTAAAACCACTCCCCAGCAGAGCCTGTCCACATGGCTCCCCAGCAGCACAGCCCGCCCGGCGCTCCATCAGAGCCTGTTCACACCGCTCCCCAGCAGAGCCTTTCCACGCTGCTCCCCAGCACCACGGCCCAGCACACCGGGCTCCCCAGCCCAGCTCACCCGGCTCCCCAGCACAGCACACGGGGGCCCCCAGCACAGCTCAAAGGGCTCCCCAACACAGCACACGGGGCCCCCCAGCACCATAGCCCGCCTGGCTCTCAAACAAAGCCTGATTACACCCTTCCACAGCAGAGCCTGTCTACACGGCTCCCCAGCACAACAGCCCGCCTGGCTCTCCAGCAGAGCCTGTTCACACCGCTCCCCAGCAGAGCCTGTCTACACGGCTCCCCATCACCACAGCCTTGCACACCGGGCTCCCCAGCCCAGCTCACCGGTCTCCCCAGGACAGCATTCGGGACCCCCCAGCACCACAGCCAACCTGGCTCTCCATCAGAGCCTGGTCACAGCGCTCCGCAGCAGAGCCTGTCCACACGGCTCCCCAGCAGCACAGCCCCGCACACCGGGCTCCCCAGCCAAGCTCACCGGGCTCCCCAGCACAGCACATGGGGGCCCCCAGCACCAAAGCCAGCCTGACTCTCCATCAGAGCCTGTTCACACCGCTCCCCAGCAGAGCCTGTCCATACCGCTCACCAGTACCACAGCCAAGCACACCGGGCTCCCTTGCACAGAACACGGGGCCCCCCAGCACCACAGCCCGCCTGGCTCTCAAGCATATCCTGTTCAAACCACTCGCCAGCAGAGCCTTTCCACACGGCTCCCCAGCAGCAGAGCCCAGCACACCGGTCTCCCCAGCCCACCTCACCGGGCCCCCCAGTACAGCACACGGGGGCCCCCACCATCACAGCCCGCCTGGCTCTCCATCAGAGCCTGTTCACACCGCTCCCCAGCAGAGCCTGTCTACACGGCTCCCCATCACCACAGCCCAGCACACCGGGCTCCCTGGCCCAGCCCACCTTCTCCCCAGCACAGCACACGGGGCCCCCCAGCACCACAGCCCGCCTGGCTCTCGAGCAGAGCCTGTTCAAACCACTCCCTAGCAGAGCCTGTCCACACGGCTCCCCAGCACCAAAGCCCAGCACACCGGGCTCCTAAGCCCAGCTCAACGGGCTCCCCAGCACAGCACACGGGGGCCCCCAGTAACACAGCCCGCCTGGCAATCCAGCAGACCTTGATCAAACCACTCCCCAGCAGAGCCTGTGCACACGGCTCCCCAGCACCACCGCCCAACACACCGGACTCCGAAGCCCAGCTCAACGGGCTCCCAGCACTGCACACGGGGCCCCCCAGAACCACAGCCCGCCTGGCTCTCCATCAGAGCCATTTCACACCGCTCCCCAGCAGAGCCTGTCCACATGGCTCCCCAGCACCACAGCCCAGCTCACCGGGCTCTCCAGCACTGCACACGGGGCCCCCCAGCACCACAGCCCGCCTGGCTCTCGAGCAAAGCCTTTTCAAACCACTCCCCAGCAGAGCCTGTCGACACGGCTCCCCAGCACCACAGCCCAGAACACCGGGCTCCCCAGCCCAGCTCAACGGGCTCCCCAGCACAGCACACGGGGCCCCCCAGAACCACAGCCCGCATGGCTCTCCATCAGAGCCTGTTCACTCCGCTCCCCAGCAGAGCCGGTCCACACGGCTCCCCAGCACCACAGCCCAGAACATCGGGCTCCCCAGCACAGCACACGGGGCCCCCCAGCACAGCACACAGGGCTTCCCAGCACCACAGCCCGCCTGGCTCTCCATCAGAGCCTGTTCACACCGCTCCCCAGCATAGCCTGTCTACACGGCTCCCCAGCAGCATAGCCCAGCACACCAGGCACCCCAGCCCAGCTCACCCGGCTCCCGATCACGGCACACGGGGCCCCCAAGCACCACAGTCCGCCTGGCTCTCCAGCAGATCCTGTTGAGACCACTACCCAGCAGAGCCTGTCCACACGGCTCCCCAGCAGCACAGCCCAGCACACCGGGCTCCCCAGCCCAGCTCACCGGTCTCCCCAGCAAAGCACACGGGGGCCCCCAACACCACAGCCCGCCTGGCTCTCCATCAGAGCCTGTTCAAACCATTCCCCAGCAGAGACTGTCCATACGGCTCCCCAGCAGAACAGCCCTGCACACCGGGCTCCCCAGCACAGCACACGGGGCCCCCCAGCACCACAGCCCGCCTGGCTCTCCATCAGAGCCTGTTCACACCGCTCCCCAGCAGAGCCTGTCCACACGGCACCCAAGCACCACAGCCCAGCACACCGGGCTCTCCAGCCCAGCACACCGGGTTCCCCAGCCCAGCTCACCGGGCCGCCCAGCACAGCACACGGGGGCCCCCAGCACTACAGCCCTCCTTGCTCTCCATAAAAGCTTGTTCACACCGCTCCGCAGCAGAGCCTGTCTACACGGCTCCCCAGCACCACACCCCAGCACACCGGGCTCCCCAGCCCAGCTCACCGGCCTCCACAGCACAGTACACAGTGCCCCACAGCACCACAGCACGCCTGGCTCTCCAGCAGAGACTGTTCAAACCACTCCCCAGCAGAGCCTGTCCACACGGCTCCTCAGCAGAGCCTGTCCACACGGCTCCCCAGCAGAACAGCCCAGCACACCGGGCTCCCCAGCCCAGCTGAACGGGCTCCCCAACACAGCACATGGGGGCCCCCAGCACCACAGCCCGCCTGGCTCTCCATCAGAGCCTGTTCACATCGTTCCCCAGCAGAGCCTGTCCATACGGCTTCCCAGCACCACAGCCCAGCACACCTGGCACCCAAGCACAGCACACGGGGGCCCCCAGCACCACAGCCCAGCACAACGGGCTCCCCAGCGCAACTCAACGGGCTCCCCAGCACAGCACACGGGCCCCCCCAGCACAGCACACGGGGCTACCCAGCACAACAACCCGCCTGGCTCTCCATCAGAGCCTGTTCAACCCTCTCCCCAGCAAAGCCTGTCTACACGGCTCCCCATCACCGGGCTCCCCAGCACACCGGGCTCCCCAGCCAAGCTCACCGGTCTCCCCAGGACAGCACACGGGGCCCCCCAGCACCACAGCCCGGCTGGCTCTCCATTAGAGCCTGTTCACAGCGCTCCCCAGCAGAGCCTGTCCCCACGGCTCCCCATCACCACAGCAAAGCACACAGGGATCCGCAGCCCAGCTCACCGGGCTCCTGAGCAAAGCTCACGGGGGCCCCCAGCACCACAGCCCGCCTGGCTGTCCATCAGGGCCTGTTCACACCCCTCCGCAGCAGAGCCTGTCTACACGGCTCCCCAGCACAAAAGCCCAGCACACCGGGTTCCCCAGCCCAGCTCACCGGGCTCCCCAGCACAGCACACGGGGCCCCCCAGCACCACAGCCTGCCTGGCTCTCCAGCAGAGCCTGTTCAAACCACTCCCCAGCAGAGCCTGTATACACGGCTCCCCAGCAGCAGAGCCCAGCACACCGGTCTGCCCAGCCCACCTCACAAGGCCCCCCAGCACAGCACACGGGGGCCCACACCATCACAGCCCGCCTGGCTCTCCATCAGAGCCTGTTCAAACCACTCCCCAGCAGAGCGAGTCCACACGGCTCCCAAGCACCACAGCCCAGCACACTGGGCTCCCCAGCCCAGCTCACAGGGCTCCCCAGCACAGCACACGGGGCCCCCCAGCACCATAGCCCGCCTGGCTCTCCAACAAAGCCTGTTCACACCCCTCCACAGCATAGCCTGTCTACACAGCTCCCCTGCACAACAGCCCAGCACACCGGGCTCCCCAGCCCAGCTCACCGGGCTCCCCAGCATAGCACACGGGCCCCCCCAGAACCATAGCCCGCATGGCTCTCCATCAGAGCCTGTTCACTCCGCTCCCCAGCAGAACCTGCTCACCCAGCTCCCCAGCACAGAACACGGGGGCCCACAGCACTGCTCACCGGGCTCCCCAGCGCACCTCAACGGGCCCCCCAGCACAGCACACGGGGGCCCCCACCATCACAGCCCGCCTAGCTCTCCATCAGAGCCTGTTCAACCCTCTCCCCAGCAGAGCCTGTCCACACGGCTCCCCAGCACCACAGACCACCACACCGGGCTCCCCAGCCCAGCTCAACCGGCCCCCCAGCACAGCACACGGGTCTTCCAGGCACCACAGCCCGCATGGCTCTCCATCAGAGCCTGTTCACTCCGCTCCCCAGCAGAGCCTGTACACACGGCTCCCCAGCACCACAGCCCAGCACACTGGGCTCCCCAGCACAGCACACGGGGCCCCCCAGCACAGCACACGGGGCTTCCCAGCACCACAGCCAGCCTGGCTCTCCATCAGAGCCTCTTCACACCGCTCCCCAGCATAGCCTGTTTACACGGTTCCCCAGCAGCACAGCCCAGCACACCAGGCTCCCCAGCCCAGCTCACCCGGCTCCCGATCACGGCACACGGGGCCCCCCAGCACCACAGTCCGCCTTGCTCTCCATCAGATCCTGTTGAAACCACTACCCAGCATTGCCTGTCCACGCTGCTCCCCAGCAGCACGGCCCAGCACACCGGACTCCCCGGCCATGCTCACCGGGCTCACCAGCACAGCACACGGGGCCCCCCAGAACCACAGCCTGCCTGGCTCTCCATCAGAGCCATTTCACAGCGCTCCGCAGCAGAACTTGTCCACACGGCTCCCCAGCAGAACAGCCCAGCACACCGGGCTCCCCAGCACACCACACGGTGGCCCCCAGCACCACAGCCCGCCTGACTCTCCATCAGAGCCTGTTTAACCCTCTCCCCATGAGAGCCAGTCCACACGGCTTCCCAGCACCACAGCCCAGCACACTGGGCTCCGAAGCCCAGATCACTGGGCTCCCGAGCACAGCAAACGGGGGTCCCCAGCACCACAGCCCGGCTGGCTCTCCATCAGAGCCTTTTCACACCGCTCCCCGACAAAGCCTGTCCACACGGCTCCCCAGCAGCACAGCCCAGCACACCGGGCTCCCCAGCCCAGCTCACCAGGGTCCCCAGCACAGAAAACGGGGCCCCCCAGAACCACAGCCCGCCTGGCTCTCCATCAGAGCCTGTTCACACCGCTCCGCAGCAGAGCCTGTCTACACGGCTCCCCAGCACCAAAGTCCAGAACACCGGGCTCTCCAGCCCAGCTCACCGGGCTCCCCAGCACAGCACACGGGGCCCCCCAGAACCACAGCCCGCCTGGCTCTCCATCAGAGCGTTTTCACACCGCTCCCCAGCAGAGCCTGTCCACACGGCTCCCCAGCACCACAGCCCAGCACACCGGGCTCCTCAGCCCAGCTAACCGGGAACCCCAGCACAGCACAGGGGGGCCCCCAGCACCACAGCCCGCCTGGCTCTCCTGCAGAGCCTTCTCAAACCACTCCCCAGCACAGCCTGTCCACACGGCTCCCCAGCACCACAGCCCAGCACACCGGGCTCCCCAGCACCACAGCCCAGCACACGGGGCTCCCCAGCCCAGAACACCGGGCCCCCCGGCACAGCACACGGGGCCCCCCAGCACCACAGCCCAAATGGCTGGCCAGCAGACCCTGTCTACACGGCTCCCAATCACCACAGTCCAGCACACCGGGCTCCGCAGCCCAGCTCACAGGGCTCCCAAGCACAGCTCAACGGGGTCACCAGCACAGCAAACGGGGCCCACCAGCACCACAGCCTTCCTGGCTCTCCATCAGTGCCTGTTCACACCGCTCCGCAGCAGAGCCTGTCGACACGGCTCCCCAGCACCATAGCCCAGCACACCGGGCTCCCCACCCCAGCTCACCGGGCTCCCCAGCACAGCACACGGGGCCCCCCAGCACCACAGCCCGCCTGGCTCCCCAGAAGAGCCTCTTCAAACCACTCGCCCGCATTCCCTGTCCACACGGCTCCCCAGCACCACATCCCAGCACACCGGGCTTCCCAGCCCAGCACAACGGGCTCCCCAGCACAGCACCCGGGGCTTCCCAGCACCACAGCCCGCCTGGCTCTCCATCAGAGCCTGTTCACTCCGCTCCCCAGCAGAGCCTGTTCAAACCACTCGCCAGCAGAGCCTGTCCACACGGCTCCCCAGATGAGCCTGTCCACACGGCTTCCCAGCACCACAGCCCAGCACACCGGGCTCCACATCCCAGCTCAACGGGCTCCGCAGCACAGCACACGGGGGCCCCCAGCACCACAGCCCGCCTGGCTATCCAGCAGAGCCTGTTCAAACCCCTCCCCAGCAGAGCCTGTCCACACGGCTCCCCAGCACCACAGCCCAACACACCGGGCTCCGAAGCCCAGCTCAACGGGCTCCCCAGCACAGCACACGGTGACCCCCAGCACCACAGCCCGCCTGGCTCTCCATCAGAGCCTGTCTACACGGCTCCCCAGCACCACAGCCCAGCTCACCGTGCTCCCCAGCACCACAGCCCAGCACACCGGGCTCCACATCCCAGCTTAACGAGCTCCGCAGCACAGCACACGGGGGCCCCCAGCACCACAGCCCGCCTGGTTCTCCATCAGAGCCTGTTCACAGCGCTCCTCAGCAGAGCCTGTCTACACGGCTCCCGAGCACCACAGCCCAGCACACCGGGTTCCCCAGCCCAGCTCACCGGGCTCCCCAGCACAGCACACGGGGCCCCCCAGCATCACAGCCCGAATGGCTCCCCAGCAGAGCCTGTCTACACGGCTCCCCAGCAGCACAGCCCAGCACACCGCAGCAAAGCCCGCCTGGCTCTCCATCAGAGCCTGTTCAAACCGCTCCCCAGCAGATCCTGTCCACACGGCTCCCCAGCAGCACAGCCCGCCTGACTCTCCAGCAGTGCCTGTTCAAACCACTCCCAAGCAGAGCCGGTCCACACGGCTACCCAGCAGCACACCCTAGGAAACCGGGCTCCCCAGCCCAGATCACCGGGCTCCCCAGCACAGCAGACGGGGGGCCCCCATTACCACAGCCCGCCTGGCTCTCCAGCAGAGCCTGTTCAAACCAATCCCAAGCATAGCCTGTCCACACGCCTCCCCAGCACCACAGCCCGCCAGACTCTCCATTAGAGCCTGTTCACACCGCTTCTCAGCAGAGCCTGTCCACACGGCTCGCCAGTACCACAGCCCAGAACACAGGGCTCCCCAGCACAGCTCACGGGGCCCCCCAGTACAGCACTCGGGGGTCCACACCATCACAGCCCGCCTGGCTCTCCATCAGAGCGTGTTCACACCGCTCCCCAGCACAGCCTGTCTACACTGCTCCCCATCACCACAGCCCAGCACACCGGGCTCCCCAGCACAGCACACGGGGCCCCCCAGCACAGCACACGGGGCTTCCCAGCACAACAGCCGGCCTGGCTGTCCAGCACATCGTTTTCAAACCACTGCCTCAGCAGAGCCTGTCCACACGGCTCCCCAGCACCACAGCCCAGCACACCGGGCTCCCCAGCCCAGCTCAACGGGCTCCCCAGCACAGCACACGGGGCCCCCCAGCACAGCACACGGGCCCCCCCAGCAAAGCACACGGGACTTCCCAGCACAACAGCCCGCCTGGCTCTCCATCAGAGCCTGTACAAAACTCTCCTCAGCAGTGCCTGTCCACACGGCTCCCCAGCACCACAGCCCAGCACACCGGGATCCCTAGCACAGCACACGGGGGCCCCCAGCACCACAGCCCGCCTGGCTCTCCATCAGAGCCTCTTCACACCTCTGCCCAGCAGAGCCTGTCTACACGGCTCCCCAGCACCACAGCCCAGCACACCGGGCACCCCAGCACAGCACACGGGTGCCCCCAGCACCACAGCCCGCCTGGCTCTCAATCAGAGCCTGTTCAAACCACTCCCCAGCAGAGCCTGTCCACATGGCTCCCCAGCACAACAGCCCAGCACACCTTGCTCCCCAGCCCTGCTCACCCGGCTCCCCAGCACAGCACACGGGGGCCCCCACCACAGCTCACCGGGCTCCCCTGTACCACAGCCCGCCTGGCTCTCCATCAGAGCCTGTTCAACCCTCTCCCCAGCAGAGCCTGTCCACACAGCTCCCCAGCACCACAGCCCAGCACACCGGCTCCTCAGCATAGCACACGGGGCCCCCCAGCACCACAGCACGCCTGGCTCTCCATCAGAACCTGTTCAACCCTCTCCCCAGCAGAGCCTGTCCACACGGCTCCCCAGCACCACAGCCCAGCACACCGGGCTCCCCAGCCCAACTCAACGGGCTCCCCAGCACAGCACACGGGCCCCCCCAGCACAACAGCTACCGCCTCTGGCTCTCCATCAGAGCCTGTTCAACCCTCTCCCCAGCAGAGCCTGTCCACACGGCTTCCCAGCACCACAGCCCAGCACACTGGGCTCCGAAGCCCAGCTCACTGGGCTCCCGACTACAGCACACGGGGCCCCCGAGCACCACAGCCCGCCTGGCTCTCCAGCAGAGCCTGTCAACACGGCTCCCCAGCAGCACAGCCCAGCAAACCGGGCTCCTCTGCCCAGCTCACCGGGCTCCCCAGAACCACAGCCCGCCTGGCTCTCCATCAGAGCCTTTTCACACCTCTGCCCAGCAGAGCCTGTCTACACGGCTCCCCAGCACAACAGCCCAGCACACCGGGCTCCCCAGCACAGCACACGGGGGTCCCCAGCACCACAGCCCGCCTGGCTCTCAATCAGAGCCTGTTCAAACCACTCCCCAGCAGAGCCTGTCCACACGGCTCCCCAGCACCACAGCCCGCCTGGCTCTCCATCAGAGCCTGTTTACACCACTCCGAGCAGAGCCTGTTCACACGGCTCCCCAGCAGCACAGCCCAGCAAACCGGGCTCCTCTGCCCAGCTCACCGGGCTCCCCAGCACCACAGCCCAGCTCACCGTGCTCCCCAGCACCACAGCCCAGCACACCGGGCTCCCCAGCCCAACTCAATGGGCTCCCCAGCACAGCACACGGGGGCCCCCAGCACCAAAGCCCGCCTGGCTCTAAATCAGAGCATGTTCAACCCTCTCCCCAGCAGAGCCTGTTCAAACAACTCCCCAGCACCACAGCCCAGAACACCGGGCTCCCCAGCCGAGCTCAACGGGCTCCCCAGCACCACAGCCCACCTGGCTCTCCATCAGAGCCTGTCCACACCGCTCCCCAGAAGAGATTGTCCACACGGCACCCCAGATGAACAGCCCAGCACACCGGGCTCCCCAGCACAGCACACGGGGCCCCCCAGCACCACAGCCCGCCTGGCTCTCCAGCTTAGCCTGTTCACACCGCTGCCCAGCAGAGCCTGTCCACACGGCTCCCCAGTACCACAGCCCAGCACACCGGGCTCCCCAGCCCAGCACACCGGGCTCCCCAGCACCACAGCCCAGCAAACGGGCCTCCCCAGCCCAGCACACCGGGCTCCCCAGCACAGCTAAACGGGCTCCCCAGCACAGCACACGGGACAACCCAGCACCACAGCCCGCCTGGTTCTCCATCAGAGCCTGTTCACACCGCTCCCCAACTGAGCCTGTCTACACGGCTCCCCAGCAACACAGCCCAGCACACCGCGATCCCAAGCCCAGCTCACCGGGCTCCACAGCACAGCACACGGGGGCCCCCAGAACCACAGCCAGCCTGGCTCTCCATCAGAGCCTCTTCACACCGCTCCCCAGCAGAGCCTTTCCACACGGCTCCCCAACACCACAGCCCAGCACACCGGGCTCCCCAGCCCTGCTCACCGGGCTCCGCAGCAGAGCACACGGGGGCCCCCAGCTCCACAGCCCGCCTGGCTCTCCATCAGAGCCTGTTCACACCGCTCACCAGCAGAGCCTGTCTACACGGCTCCCCAGCAGCACAGCCCAGTACACCGCAGCACAGGCCGCCTGGCTCTCCAGCAGAGCCTGTTCACACCGCTCCCCAGCAGACCCGGTCAACACGGCTCCCCAGCAGCACAGAACAGCACACCGGGTTACCCAGCACAGCACACGGGGGCCCCCAGCACCACGGCCCGCCTGGCTCTCCAGCAGAGCCTGTTCAAACCATTCCCAAGCAGAGCCGGTCGACACGGCTCCCCAGCAGCACAGCCCAGCACACTGGCCTCCCAAGCCCAGCTCACCGGGCTCCCCAGCACAGCATCCGGGGCCAACCAGCACCACAGCCCGCCTGGCTCTCCATCAGAGAAAGTCCACACGGCTCCCCAGCACCACAGCCCAGCACACCGGGCTCCCCAGCCCAGCTCACCGGGCTCCCCAGCACAGCAAACGGCGCCCCCCAGCAGAGCCTGTCTACACGGTTCGCCAGCACCACAGCCCAGCACACCAGGCTCCCCAGCCCAGCTCAACGGGCTCCCCAGCATAGCACACGGGGCCCCCCAGCACCACAGCCCGTCTTGCTCTCCAGCAGAGCCAGTTCACACCGCTCGCCAGCAGAGCCTGTCCACACGGCTCCCCAGCACCAAAGCCCAGCACACCGGGCTCCCCAGCACAGCACACGGGGCCCCCCAGCAAAACAGCCCGCCTGGCTGTCCAGCAGAGCCTTTTCAAACCACTCCCCAGCAGAGCCGATCCACACGGCTCTCCAGTACCACAGCCCAGCACACCGGGCTCCCCAGCCCTGCTCACCGGGCTCCGTAGCAGAGCACACGGGGGCCCCCAGCACCACAGTCCGCCTGGCTCTCCATCAGAGCCTATTCACACCGCTTCCCAGCAGAGCCTGTCTACACGGCTCCCCAGCAGAGCCTGTCTACACGGTTCCACAGCACATCAGCCAAGCACACCGGGCTCCCCAGCACCACAGCCCAGCTAACCGGGCTACTCTTCCCAGCTCACCGGGCTCCCCAGCACAGCACACGGGGCCCCACAGCACAACTCACGGGGCTTCCCAGCAACACAGCCCGCCTGGCTATCCAGCAGAGCCTGTTCACACCACTCCCAAGCAGAGCCTGTCCACGCGGCTCCCCAGCACCACAGCCAAGCACACCGGGCTCCCCAGCCCAGCTCAACGGGCTCCCCAGCACAGCACACGGGGACCCCAAGCACAGCACACGGGGGCCCCCAGCACCACAGCCCGCGTTGCTCTCCATCAGAGCCATATCACAGCACTCCGCAGCAGAGCCTGTCCACACGCCTCCCCAGCAGCACAGCCCAGCACACCGGGCTCCCCAGCCCAGCTCACCGGGCTCAACAGGAGAGCACACGGGGGCCCCCAACACCACAGCCCGCCTGGCTCTACATCAGAGCCTGTTAAACCCTCTCCCCAGCAGAGACTGTCCATTCGGCTCCCCAGCAGCACAGCCCAGTACACCGGGCTCCCCAGCCCAGCTCACCGGGCTCCACAGTACAGCACATGGGGCCCCCCAGCAGAGCCTGTCTACACGGTTTGCCAGAACCACTGTCCAGTACACCGGGCTCCCCAGCCCAGCTCAACGGGCCCCCCAGCAATGCACACGGGGGCCCCCAGCACCACAGCCCGCCTGGCTCTCCATCAGAGCCTGTTCAACCCTCTCCCCAGCAGAGCCTGTCCACACGGCTCCCCAGCACCACAGCCCAGCACACCGGGCTCCCCAGCCCAGCTCAACGGGCTCCCCAGCACAGCACACGGGGCCCCCCAGCACCACAGCCCGCCTGGCTCTCCATCAGAGCCTGTTCACACCGCTCCCCATCAGAGCCTGTCTACACGGCTCCCCAGCACCACAGCCCAGCACACCGGAATCCCCAGCCCAGCTCAACGGGCTCCCCAGCAGAGCACATGGGGGCACCCAGCATCACAGCCAGCCTGGCTCTCCATCAGAGCCTCTTCACACCGCTCCCCAGCAGAGCCTTTCCACACGGCTCCCCAGCACCACAGCCCAGCACACCGGGCTCCCCAGCCCAGCTCACCATGCTCCCCAGCACAGCACAGGGGGCCCCCCAGCACCACAGCCCGCCTCGCTCTCCGGCAGAGCGTGTTTAAACCGCTCCCCAGCAGAGCCTGTGTACACGGCTCCCCAGCAGCACTGCCCAGCACACTGGGCTCCCCAGCCCAGCTCACCGGGCTCCCCAGCACAGAACACGGGGTCCCCCAGCACAACAGCCCGCCTGGATCTCCACCAGAGGCTGTTCACACCGCTCCCCAGCAGAGCCAGTCTAAACGGCTCCCCAGAACCGCAACCCATCTCACCGGGCTCCCCAGCACAGCACACGGGGGCCCCCACCACCACATCCTGCCTGCCTATCCAGCAGAGCCTGTTCACACAGCTCCCCAGCAGAGCCAGTATGCACGGCTCCCCAGCACCACAGCCCGCCTGGCTCTCCATCAGAGCCTGTTCACACCGCTCCCCAGCTGAGCCTGTCTACACGGCTCCCCAGCACCACAGCCCAGCACACCGGGCTCCCAAGCTCAGCACACAGGGGACCCCAGCACCACAGCCAGCCTGGCTGTCAATCAGAGCCTCTTCACACCGCTCCCCAGCAGAGCCTGTCCACACGGCTCCCCAGCACCACAGCCCAGCAAACCGGGCTCCCCAGCCCAGCTCAACAGGCTCCCTAGCACAGCACACGGGGGCCCCCAGCACCACAGCCTGCCTGCCTCTCCAGCAGAGCCTGTTCACACAGCTCCCCAGCAGAGCTAGTACGCACGGCTCCCCAGCAGCACTGCCCAGCAAACCAGGCTCCCCAGCCCAGCTCACCAGGCTCTACAGCACAGCACACGGAGGGCCCCAGCACCACAGCCCGCCAGGCTCTGCAGCAGAGCCTGTCTACACGGCTCACCAGCAGCACAGCCCAGCACACCGGGCTCCCCAGTACAGAACACGGGGGCCCCCAGCAAACCACACGGGGCCCCCCTGCACCACAGCCCGCCTGGCGCTCCAGCAGAGCCTGTTCAAACCGCTCCCCAGCAGAGCTCTGCAGCAGAGCCTGTCCACACGGCTCACCAGCAGCACAGCCCAGCACACCGGGCTCCCCAGATCAGCACACGGGGGCCCCCAGCAAACCACACGGGGCCCCCCTGCACCACAGCCCGCCTGGCTCTCTAGCAGAGCCTGTTCAAACCGCTCCCCAGCAGAGCCTGTCCACACGGCTCCCCAGGACCACAGCCCAGTACACCGGGCTCCCCAGCCCAGCTCACCGTGCTCCGCAGCACAGCACAAGGGGGCCCCCAGCACCACAGCCCGCCTGGCTCTCCAGCAGAGCCTGTCCACACGGCTCCCCAGCAGCACAGCCAAGCACACCGGGCTCCCCAGCAAAGCACACGGTTGCCCCCAGGACCACAGCCCGCCTGGATCTCCAGCAGAGCCTGTCCACACGGCTCCCCAGCAGCACAGACCAGCTCACCGGGCTCCCCAGCACAGCACACGGGGCCCCCCAGCACCACAGCCTGCCTGGCTCTCCAGCAGAGCCTGTTCAAACCACTACCCAGTAGAGCATGTCCACACGGCTCCCCAGAACCACAGCCCGCCTGGCTCTCCAGCAGAGCCCTTTCACACCGCTCCCCAGCAGAGCCTGTCTACACGGCTCCCCAGCAGCACAGCCCAGCACACCGGGCTCCTCTGCCCAGCTCACCGGGCCCCCCAGAACCACAACCCGCCTGGCTCTCCATCAGAGCCTGTTCCCACCGCTCCCCAGCAGAGCATGTCTACACGGCTCCCCAGCAGCACAGCCCAGCACACCGCAGCACAGCAGGCCGGGCTCTCCAGCAGAGCCTGTTCACACCGCTCCCCAGCAGAGCCTGTCCACACGGCAACCCAGCAGCACAGCCCAGCACACCGGGCTCCCCAGCCCAGCACACCGGGCTCCCCAGCACAGCACACGGGGGACAACAGCACAACAGCCCAGCACACGGGGTTCCCCAGCCCAGTTCACCGGGGTCCCCAGCACAGCACACGGGGGCCCCCAGCACCACAGCCAGCCTGGCTCTCCAGCAGAGACTGTCCACACGGCTCCCGAGCAGAGCCTGTCCACACGGCTCCCCAGCAGCACAGCCCAGCACACCGGGCTCCACATCCCAGCTCAACGGGCTCCGCAGCACAGCACACGGAGGCCCCCAGCACCACAGCCCGCCTGGCTCTCCAGCAGAGCCTGTTCAAACCACTCCCCATCAAAGCCGGTCCACACGGCTCCCCAGCAGCACAGCCCAGCTCACCGGGCTGCCCAGCTCAGCACACGGGGGCCCCCAGCACTACAGCCCGCCTGCCTCTCCATCAGAGCTTTTTCACACCGCTCTCCAGAAGAGCCTGTCCACACGGCTCCCCAGCACCACAGCCCAACACACCGGGCTCCGAAGCCCAGCTCAACGGGCTCCCCAGCACAGCACACGAGGCCCCCCAGCACCACAGCCCGCCTGGCAATCCAGCAGAGCCTGTTCAAACCACTCCCCAGCAGAGCCTGTACACACGGCTCCCAAGCACCAAAGAATTGCACACCGTGCTCCTCAGCCCAGCTCATCGCGCTCCCCAGCACAGCACACGGGGGCCCCCAGCACCACAGCCCGCCTGGCAATCCAGCAGAAAATTTTCAAACCACTCCCCAGCAGAGCCTGTCCACACGGCTCCCCAGCACCACAGCCCAACACACCGGGCTCCGAAGCCCAGCTCAACGGGCTCCCCAGCACAGCACACGGGGCCCCCTAGCACCACAGCCCGCCTGGCTCTCCATCAGAGCCATTTCACTCCGCTCCCGAGCACCACAGCCCAGTACACCGGGCTCCCCAGCCCAGCTCTCCGGGCTCCCGAGCACAGCCCACGGGGCCACCCAGCACCACAGACCGCCTGGCTGTCCAGCAGAGCCTGTTCACACCGCTCCCCAGCAGAGCCTGTCCACACGGCTCCCCAGCACAACAGCCCAGCACACCGGGCTCCCCAGCCAAACTCACAGGGCTGCCCAGCAAAGCACACGGGGCCCCCCAGCACCACAGCTCGCCTGGCTCTCCATCAGAGCCTGTACAACCCTCTCCCCAGCAGAGCCTGTCCACACGGCTCCCCAGCACCACAGCCCAACACACCGGGCTCCCCAGCCCAGCTCAACGGGCTCCCAAACACAGCACACGCGGGGCCCCAGCACCACAGCCCACCTGGCTCTCCATCAGAGCCTGTTCACAGCAGTCCGCAGCAGAGCCTGTCTACACTACTCCCCAGCACCACAGCCCAGCACACCGGGCTCCCCAGCCAAGCTCACCGGGCTCCCCAGCACAGCACACGGGGCCCCCCAGCACCACAGCCCGAATGGCTCCCCAGCAGAGCCTGTCTTCACGGCTCCCCAGCACCACAGCCCAGCACACCGGTCTCCCCAGCCCAGCTCAACGGGCTCCCCAGCACAGCACACGGGGGCCCCCAGCACAACAGCAAGCCTGGCTCTCCATCAGAGCCTATACAAAACTCTCCTCAGCAGAGCCTGTCCACACGGCTCCCCGGCACCACAGCCCAGCACTCCGGGATCCCCAGCACAGCACACGGGGGCCCCCAGCAAAGCACACAGGGCCCCCCTGCAACACAGCCCGCCTGGCTCTCCAGCAGAGCATGTTCAAACCGCTCCCCAGGAGAGCCTGTCCACACGGCTCCCCAGCACAACAGCCCAGCACACCGGGCTCCCCAGCCAAGCTCACAGGGCTGCCCAGCAAAGCACACGGGGCCCCCCAGCACCACAGCTCGCCTGGCTCTCCATCAGAGCCTGTACAACCCTCTCCCCAGCAGAGCCTGTCCACACGGCTCCCCAGCACCACAGCCCAGCACACCGGGCTCCCCAGCCCAGCTCAACGGGCTCCCCAGCACAGCACACGGGGCCCCCCAGCACCACAGCCCGCCTGGCTCTCCAGCTTAGCCTGTTCACACCGCTGCCCAGCAGAGCCTGTCCACACGGCTCCCCAGTACCACAGCCCAGCACACCGGGCTCCCCAGCCCAGCACACCGGGCTCCCCAGCACAGCACACGGGGGACAACAGCACAACAGCCCAGCACACGGGGTTCCCCAGCCCAGTTCACCGGGGTCCCCAGCACAGCACACGGGGGCCCCCAGCACCACAGCCAGCCTGGCTCTCCAGCAGAGACTGTCCACACGGCTCCCGAGCAGAGCCTGTCCACACGGCTCCCCAGCAGCACAGCCCAGCACACCGGGCTCCCCAGCCAAGCTGACCGGGCTCCCCAGCACAGCACACGGGGGCCACAAGCACCACAGCCCGCCTGGCTCTCCATCAAAGCCTGTTCACAGCGCTCCGCAGCAGAGCCTGTCGACTCGGCTCCCCAGCAGCACAGCCCAGCACACCGGGCTCCCCAGCCAGGCTCAACGGGCTCCCCAGCACAGCACACGTGGCCCCCCAGCAGAGCCTGTCTACACGGTTGGCCAGCACCACAGCCCAGCACACCGGGCTCGCCAGCCAAGCTCACCGGGCTCCACAGCACAGCACACGCGGGCCCCACAGCACCACAGCCCGCCTGGCTCTCCTGCAGAGACTGTTCAAACCACTCCCCAGCAGAGCCTGTCCACACGGCTCCCCAGCACCACAGCCCTCCTGGCTCTCCAGCAGCAGAGCCCAGCTCACCGGGCTCCCCAGCACAGCACACGGGAGCCCCCAGCACCACGGCCCACCTGGCTCTCCAGCAGAGCCTGTTCACACTGCTCCCCAGCAGAGCCTGTCGACACGTCTCCCCAACACCACAGCCCAGCACATTTGGGTCCCCAGCCCACCTCACCGGTCCCCCCAACACATCACACGGGGGCGCCCAGCATCACAGCCCGCCTGGCTCTGCATCAGAGCCTGTTCACACACCTCCGCAGCAGATCCTGTCTACACGGATCCCCAGCACCACAGCCCGCCTGGCTCTCGAGCAGAGCCTGTTCAAACCACTCCCTCAGCAGAGCCTGTCTACACAGATCCCCAGCACCACAGCCCGCCTGGCTCTCGAGCAGAGCCTGTTCAAACCACTCCCTCAGCAGAGCCTGTCCACACGGCTCCCCAGCACCACAGCCCAGAACACCGGGCTCCCCAGCCCAGCTCACCGGGCTCACCAGCACAGCACACGGGGCCCCCCAGAACAGCACACGGGCACCCCCAGCAAAGCACACGGGACTTTCCAGCACAACAGCCCGCCTGGCTCTCCATCAGAGCCTGTACAAAACTCTCCTCAGCAGTGCCTGTCCACACGGCTCCCCAGCACCACAGCCCAACACACCGGACTCCGAAGCCCAGCTCAACGGGCTCCCCAGCACAGCACACGGGGCCCCCCAGCACCACAGCCCGCCTGGCTCTCCATCAGAGCCTGTCTACACGGCTCCCCAGCACCACAGCCCAGCTCACCGTGCTCCCCAGCACCACAGCCCAGCACACCGGGCTCCACATCCCAGCCTATTGGGCTCCGCAGCACAGCACACGAGGGGCCCCCAGCACCAAAGCCCGCCTGGCTCTAAATCAGAGCATGTTCAACCCTCTCCCCAGCAGAGCCTGATCACACCGCGCCTCAGCAGAGCCGGTCCACACGGCTCCCCAGCAGCACAACCTCGGACACCGGGCTCCCCAGCCCAGGTAACCGGGCTCCCCAGCACAGCATACGGGGGGCCCCCAGCACCACAGCCCGCCTGGCTCTCCAGCAGAGCCTATTCAAAACAATCCCCAGCACAGCCTGTCCACACGCCTCCCCAGCAGCACAGCCCAGCACACCGGGCTCCCCAGCTCAGCTCACCGGGCTCCCCAGCAAAGCACACGGGGGCCCCCAACACCACAGGCCGCCTGGCTTTCCATCAGAGCCTGTTCACACCGCTCCCAAGCAGAGCCTGTCTACACGGCTCCCCAGCAACACAGCCCAGCACACCGGAATCCCCAGCGCAGCTCACCGGGCTCCCAAGCAATGCACACTTGGCCCCCCAGCACCACAGCACGCCTGGCTCTCCATCAGAGCCTGTTCAAACCTCTCCCCAGAAGAGACTGTAAATACGGCTCCCCAGCAGCACAGCCCTGCACACCGGTCTCCCCAGCCCAGGTAACCGGGCTCCCCAGCACAGCACACGGGGGCCTCCAGCACCACAGCCCGCCTGGCTCTCCATCAGAGACTGTTCACACCGCTCCAAAGCAGAGCCTGTTCACTCCGCTCCCCAGCAGAGCCTGTCTGCACAGTTCCCCAGCACCACAGCCCAGCACAACGGGCTCCCCAGCACCACAGCCCAGCACACGGGGCTCCCCAGCCCAGCACACCGGGCTCCCGAGCACGGCACACGGGGGCCCCCAACACAGCACACGGGGGCCCCCAGCACCACAGCCCGCCTGGCTCCCCAGCAGAGCATGGTCAAAACACTCCCCAGTAGTCCCTGTCCACACGGCTCCCCAGCAGCACAGCCCAGCACACCGGGCTCCCCAGCCAAGCTGACCGGGCTCCCCAGCACAGCACACGGGGGCCACAAGCACCACAGCCCGCCTGGCTCTCCATCAAAGCCTGTTCACAGCGCTCCGCAGCAGAGCCTGTCGACTCGGCTCCCCAGCAGCACAGCCCAGCACACCGGGCTCCCCAGCCAGGCTCAACGGGCTCCCCAGCACAGCACACGTGGCCCCCCAGAAGAGCCTGTCTACACGGTTGGCCAGCACCACAGCCCAGCACACCGGGCTCGCCAGCAAAGCTCACCGGGCCCCCCAGCACAGCACACGGGGGCCCCCACCACCACAGCCCGCCTGGCTCTCCATCAGAGCCTGTTCACACAGCTCCGCAGCAGAGCCTGTCTACACGGTTCCCCAGCACCACAGCCCAGCACACCGGGCTCCCCAGCACAGCACACGGGGGCCCGCAGCACAGCACACGGGGGCCCCCAGCACCACAGCCCGCCTGGCTCTCCATCAGAGCCTGTTCAAACCACTCCCCAGCAGAGCCTGTCCACACGGCTCCCCAGCAGCACAGCCAAGCACACCGGGCTCCCAAGCCCAGCACAACGGGCTCCCCAGCACAGCACACGGGGACCCCCAGCACAACACACCGGGCCCCCCAGCACCACAGCGCGCCTGGCTCTCCATCAGAGACTGTAAACCCCGCTCCGCAGCACCACAGCCCAGCTCACCGTGCTCCCCAGCACCACAGCCCAGCACACCGGGCTCCACATCCCAGCCTATTGGGCTCCGCAGCACAGCACACGAGGGGCCCCCAGCACCAAAGCCCGCCTGGCTCTAAATCAGAGCATGTTCAACCCTCTCCCCAGCAGAGCCTTATCACACCGCGCCTCAGCAGAGCCGGTCCACACGGCTCCCCAGCAGCACAGCCCAGCACACCGGGCTCCCCAGCACAGCACACGGGGCCCCCCAGCACCACAGCCCAGCACACCGGGCCCCCCAGCACACCACAAGGGGCCCCCCAGCACCACAGCCCGCCTGGCTCTCCATCAGAGCCTGTTCACACCGCTCCGCAGCAGAGCCTGTCTACACGGCTCCCCAGCACCACAGCCCAGCTCACCGGGCTCCCCAGCCCAGCTCACCTTGCTCTCCAGCACAGCACACGGGGCCCCAAAGCATCACAGTCCGCCTTGCTCTCCATCATAGCCTGTTAACACCGCTCCACAGCAGAGCCCGTCTACACGGCTCCCCAGCACAACAGCCCAGCACACCGGGCTCCCCAGCAGCGCACACGGGGCCCCCCAGCACCACAGCCTGCTTGGCTCTCCAGCAGAGCCTGTCCACACCGCTCCCCAGCACAAAAGCCCAGCACGCCGGGCTCCACAGCCCAGCTCAACGGGCTCCCCAGCACAGCACACGGGGCACCCCAGCACCACAGCCCGCCTGGCTGTCCAGCAGAGCCTGTCCACACCGCTCCCCAGAAGAGCCTGTTCACACGGCTCCCCAGCAGAACAGCCCAGCACACCGGGCTCCCCAGCCCAGCTCACCCGGCTCCCCAGCAGAGAACACGGGGCTCCCCAGCAAAACAGCCCGCCTGGCTCTCCATCAGAGCCTGTTCAAACCACTCCCATGCAGAGTCTGTCCACACAGCTCCCAAGCAGCACAGCCCAGCACACCGGGCTCCTCCGCCCAGCTCACCGGGCTCACCAGCACAGCACACGGAGGCCCCCCAGCACCACATCCCACCTGGCTCTCCATCAGATCCTGTTCACACCGCTCCACAGCAGAGCCGGTCCACACGGCTCCCCAGCACCACAGCCCAGCACACCGGGCTCCCCAGCCCAGCTCACCGGGCTCCCCAGCACAGAACACGGTGCCCCCCAGCACCACAGCCCGCCTGGCTCTCCATCAGAGCCTGTTCACACCGCTCCACAGCACAGCCTGTCCGCACGGCTCACCAGCACCACAGCCCAGCACACCGGCCTCCCCAGCACAGCACACGGGGCCCCCCAGCACCACAGCCCGCCTGGCTCTCCATCAGAGCCTTTTAACACCACTTCCCAGCAGACCCTGACCACACAGCACCCCAGCAGCTCAGCCCAGCACACCGGGCCCCGCAGCCCAGCTCACCGGGCTACCGAGCACAGCACACGGGGCCCCCCCAGCACCACAGCCCAACTGGCTCTCCATCAGAGCCTTTTCACACCGCTTCCAAGCAGACCCTGTCCACACGGCTCCCCAGCAGCACAGCCCAGCACACCGGGCTCCCCAGCCCAGCTCACCGGGCTCCCTGGGACATCACACGGGGGCCCCCAGCACCAAAGCCCGCCTGGCTATCCAGAAGAGCCTGTTCAAGCCATTCCCCTGCAGAGCCTGTCCACACGGCTCCCCAGCAGCACAGCCCAGCTCACCGGGATCCCCAGCACAGCACACGGGAGCCGCCAGCACCACAGCCCGCCTGGCTCTCCAGCAGAGCCTGTCTACACGGCTCCCCAGCACAACAGCCCAGCTCACCGGACTCCCCAGCACAGCACACGGGGGCCCCCCGCACCACAGCCCGCCTGGCTCTCCAACAGAGCCTGTTCAAACCACTCCCCAGCAGAGCCTTTCCACAGGGCTCCACAGCAGCACAGCACAGCACACCGGGCTCCCCAGCCCAGCTCACCGGGCTCCCCAGCACAGCACTAGGGGGCCCCCAAAACCACAGCCCACCTGGCTCTCCATCAGTGCCTGTTCACGCCGCTCCCCAGCAGAGCCTGTCTACACGGCTCCCCAGCACCACAGCCCAACACACCGGGCTCCCCAGCCCAGCTCAACGGGCTCCCCAGCACAGCACACGGGGCCTCCCAGTACCACAGCCCGCCTGTCTCTCCATCAGAGCCTGTTCACACCGCTCCCCAGCAGAGCCTGTCCACACGGCTGCCCAGCACCACAGCCCAACACACCAGGCTCCCCAGCCCAGCACACAGGGCTCCCCAGCCAAGCTCAAAGGGCTGCCCAGCACAGCACACGGGGCCACCAAGCACCACAGCCCGCCTGGCTCTCCATCATTGCCTGTAAAACCCTCTCCCCAGCAGAGCCTGTCCACACTGCTCCCCAGCACCACAGCCCAGCACACCGGGCTCCCCAGCCCAGCTCAACGGGCTCCCCAGCACAGCACACGCGGGCTACCAGCACCACAGCCCGCCTGGCTCTCCATCAGAGCCTGTTCACAGCGCTCCGCAGCAGAGCCCGTCTACACGGCTCCCCAGCACAACAGCCAGGCTCACCGGGCTCCCCGGCCAAGCTCACCGGGCTCCCCAGCACAGCACACGGGGGCCGCCAGCACAACAGCCCGCCTGGCTTTCCATCAGAGCCATTTCACACCGCTCCCCAGTAGAGCCTGTCCACAGAACTCCCCAGCACCACAGCCCAGAACACCGGGCTCCCCCGCCTTCCTCAACGGGCTCCCCAGCACAGCACACGTGACCCCCCAACACCACAGCCTGCCTGGCTCTCCATCAGAGCCTGTTCACTCCGCTCTACAGCAGAGCCTGTTCACACCGCTCCCTAGCAGCGCATGTCCACAGGGCTCCCCAGCAGCACAGCCCAGTTCACAGGCCTCCCCATCACAGAACACGGGGCCCCCCAGCACCACAGCCCGCCTGGCTCTCCCAGCAGAGCCTATTCACACCGCTCCCCAGCAGAGCCTCTCAACACGGCTCCCCAGCAGCACAGCCCAGCACACCGGGCTCCCCAGCCCACCTCACCGGGCTTCCCAGCACAGCACACGGGGCCCCCCAGCACCACAGCCGGCCTGGCTCTCCAGCAGAGCCTTTTCAAACCGCTCCCCAGCTGACCGTGTCCACACGGCTTACCAGCACCTCAGATCAGCACACCTGGCTCCCCAGCCCAGCTCAACGGGTTCCCCAGCACAGCACACGGGGGCCCCCAGCACCACAGCCAGCCTGGCTCTCCAGCAGAGACTGTCCACACGGCTCCCGAGCAGAGCCTGTCCACACGGCTCCCCAGCAGCACAGCCCAGCACACCGGGCTCCACATCCCAGCTCAACGGGCTCCGCAGCACAGCACACGGAGGCCCCCAGCACCACAGCCCGCCTGGCTCTCCAGCAGAGCCTGTTCAAACCACTCCCCATCAAAGCCGGTCCACACGGCTCCCCAGCAGCACAGCCCAGCTCACCGGGCTGCCCAGCACAGCTCACGGGGGCCCCCAGCACTACAGCCCGCCTGCCTCTCCATCAGAGCTTTTTCACACCGCTCTCCAGAAGAGCCTGTCCACACGGCTCCCCAGCACCACAGCCCAACACACCGGGCTCCGAAGCCCAGCTCAACGGGCTCCCCAGCACAGCACACGAGGCCCCCCAGCACCACAGCCCGCCTGGCAATCCAGCAGAGCCTGTTCAAACCACTCCCCAGCAGAGCCTGTACACACGGCTCCCAAGCACCAAAGAATTGCACACCGTGCTCCTCAGCCCAGCTCATCGCGCTCCCCAGCACAGCACACGGGGGCCCCCAGCACCACAGCCCGCCTGGCAATCCAGCAGAAAATTTTCAAACCACTCCCCAGCAGAGCCTGTCCACACGGCTCCCCAGCACCACAGCCCAACACACCGGGCTCCGAAGCCCAGCTCAACGGGCTCCCCAGCACAGCACACGGGGCCCCCTAGCACCACAGCCCGCCTGGCTCTCCATCAGAGCCATTTCACTCCGCTCCCGAGCACCACAGCCCAGTACACCGGGCTCCCCAGCCCAGCTCTCCGGGCTCCCGAGCACAGCCCACGGGGCCACCCAGCACCACAGACCGCCTGGCTGTCCAGCAGAGCCTGTCCACACGGCTCCCCAGCACAACAGCCCAGCACACCGGGCTCCCCAGCCAAGCTCACAGGGCTGCCCAGCAAAGCACACGGGGCCCCCCAGCACCACAGCTCGCCTGGCTCTCCATCAGAGCCTGTACAACCCTCTCCCCAGCAGAGCCTGTCCACACGGCTCCCCAGCACCACAGCCCAACACACCGGGCTCCCCAGCCCAGCTCACCGGGCTCCCCAGCACAGCACACGGGGCACCCCAGCACCACAGCCCGCCTGGCTCTCCATCAGAGCCTGTTCACAGCAGTCCGCAGCAGAGCCTGTCTACACTACTCCCCAGCACCACAGCCCAGCACACCGGGCTCCCCAGCCAAGCTCACCGGGCTCCCCAGCACAGCACACGGGGCCCCCCAGCACCACAGCCCGAATGGCTCCCCAGCAGAGCCTGTCTTCACGGCTCCCCAGCACCACAGCCCAGCACACCGGTCTCCCCAGCCAAGCTGAACGGGCTCCCCTGCACAGCACACGCGGGCCCCCAGCACCACAGCCCGCCTGGGTCTCCATCAGAGCCTGTTCACAGCGCTCCGCAGCAGAGCCTGTCAACACAGCTCCCCAGCACCACAACCCTGCACACCGGGCTCCCTAGCCCAGCTCACGGATATCCCCAGCAGGGCACACGGGGCCCCCAAGCACAACAGCCCGCCTGGCTGTCCAGCAGACCCTTTTCAAACCACTCCCCAGCTGATCCTGTCCACACGGGTCCCCAGTTCCACAGCCCAGCACACCGGGCTCCCCAGCCAAGCTTAACGGGCTCCCCAGCACAGCATACGGGGACCCCCAGCACCACAGCCCGCCAGGCTCTCCATCAGAGCCTGTTCACACCGCTCCCCAGCAGAGCCTGTCCACACGGCTCCCCAGCACAACAGCCCAGCACACCGGTCTCCCCAGCCCAGCTCAACGGGCTCCCCAGCACAGCACACGGGGGCCCCCAGCACAACAGAAAGCCTGGCTCTCCATCAGAGCCTATACAAAACTCTCCTCAGCAGAGCCTGTCCACACGGCTCCCCGGCACCACAGCCCAGCACTCCGGGATCCCCAGCACAGCACACGGGGGCCCCCAGCAAAGCACACAGGGCCCCCCTGCAACACAGCCCGCCTGGCTCTCCAGCAGAGCATGTTCAAACCGCTCCCCAGGAGAGCCTGTCCACACGGCTCCCCAGCACAACAGCCCAGCACACCGGGCTCCCCAGCACCGCACACGGGGGCCCCCAGCACAGCACACGGGGGCCCCCAGAACCACAGCCCGCCTGGCTCTCCATCAAAGCCTGTTCACAGCGCTACGCAGCAGAGCCTGTCCACTCGGCTCCCCAGCAGCACAGCCCAGCACACCGGGCTCCCCAGCCAGGCTCAACGGGCTCCCCAGCACAGCACACGTGGCCCCCCAGCAGAGCCTGTCTACACGGTTGGCCAGCACCACAGCCCAGCACACCGGGCTCGCCAGCCAAGCTCACCGGGCTCCACAGCACAGCACACGCGGGTCCCACAGCACCACAGCCCGCCTGGCTCTCCTGCAGAGACTGTTCAAACCACTCCCCAGCAGAGCCTGTCCACACGGCTCCCCAGCACCACAGCCCTCCTGGCTCTCCAGCAGCAGAGCCCAGCTCACCGGGCTCCCCAGCACAGCACACGGGAGCCCCCAGCACCACGGCCCACCTGGCTCTCCAGCAGAGCCTGTTCACACTGCTCCCCAGCAGAGCCTGTCGACACGTCTCCCCAACACCACAGCCCAGCACATTTGGGTCCCCAGCCCACCTCACCGGTCCCCCCAACACATCACACGGGGGCGCCCAGCATCACAGCCCGCCTGGCTCTGCATCAGAGCCTGTTCACACACCTCCGCAGCAGATCCTGTCTACACGGATCCCCAGCACCACAGCCCGCCTGGCTCTCGAGCAGAGCCTGTTCAAACCACTCCCTCAGCAGAGCCTGTCTACACAGATCCCCAGCACCACAGCCCGCCTGGCTCTCGAGCAGAGCCTGTTCAAACCACTCCCTCAGCAGAGCCTGTCCACACGGCTCCCCAGCACCACAGCCCAGAACACCGGGCTCCCCAGCCCAGCTCACCGGGCTCACCAGCACAGCACACGGGGCCCCCCAGAACAGCACACGGGCACCCCCAGCAAAGCACACGGGACTTTCCAGCACAACAGCCCGCCTGGCTCTCCATCAGAGCCTGTACAAAACTCTCCTCAGCAGTGCCTGTCCACACGGCTCCCCAGCACCACAGCCCAACACACCGGACTCCGAAGCCCAGCTCAACGGGCTCCTGAGCACAGCACACGGGGGCCCCCAGCACCACAGCCCGCCTGGCTCTCCATCAGAGCCTGTTCACACCGCTCCCCAGCAGAGCCTGTCTACAAGGTTCGCACGCACCACAGCCCAGCACACCGGGCTCCCCAGCCCAGCTCAACGGGCTCCCCAGCACAGCACACGGGGGCCCCCAGCACCAAAGCCCGCCTGGCTCTAAATCAGAGCATGTTCAACCCTCTCCCCAGCAGAGCCTGATCACACCGCGCCTCAGCAGAGCCGGTCCACACGGCTCCCCAGCAGCACAACCTCGGACACCGGGCTCCCCAGCCCAGGTATCCGGGCTCCCCAGCACAGCACACGGGGGGCCCCCAGCACCACAGCCCGCCTGGCTCTCCAGCAGAGCCTATTCAAAACAATCCCCAGCACAGCCTGTCCACCCGCCTCCCCAGCAGCACAGCCCAGCACACCGGGCTCCCCAGCTCAGCTCACCGGGCTCCCCAGCAAAGCACACGGGGGCCCCCAACACCACAGGCCGCCTGGCTTTCCATCAGAGCCTCTTCACACCGCTCCCAAGCAGAGCCTGTCTGCACGGCTCCCCAGCAACACTGCCCAGCACACCGGAATACCCAGCGCAGCTCACCGGGCTCCCAAGCAATGCACACTTGGCCCCCCAGCACCACAGCACGCCTGGCTCTCCATCAGAGCCTGTTCAAACCTCTCCCCAGAAGAGACTGTAAATACGGCTCCCCAGCAGCACAGCCCTGCACACCGGTCTCCCCAGCCCAGGTAACCGGGCTCCCCAGCACAGCACACGGGGGCCTCCAGCACCACAGCCCGCCTGGCTCTCCATCAGAGACTGTTCACACCGCTCCAAAGCAGAGCCTGTTCACTCCGCTCCCCAGCAGAGCCTGTCTGCACAGCTCCCCAGCACCACAGCCCAGCACAACGGGCTCCCCAGCACCACAGCCCAGCACACGGGGCTCCCCAGCCCAGCACACCGGGCTCCCGAGCACGGCACACGGGGGCCCCCAACACAGCACACGGGGGCCCCCAGCACCACAGCCCGCCTGGCTCCCCAGCAGAGCATGGTCAAAACACTCCCCAGTAGTCCCTGTCCACACGGCTCCCCAGCAGCACAGCCCAGCACACCGGGCTCCCCAGCCAAGCTGACCGGGCTCCCCAGCACAGCACACGGGGGCCACAAGCACCACAGCCCGCCTGGCTCTCCATCAAAGCCTGTTCACAGCGCTCCGCAGCAGAGCCTGTCGACTCGGCTCCCCAGCAGCACAGCCCAGCACACCGGGCTCCCCAGCCAGGCTCAACGGGCTCCCCAGCACAGCACACGTGGCCCCCCAGAAGAGCCTGTCTACACGGTTGGCCAGCACCACAGCCCAGCACACCGGGCTCGCCAGCAAAGCTCACCGGGCCCCCCAGCACAGCACACGGGGGCCCCCACCACCACAGCCCGCCTGGCTCTCCATCAGAGCCTGTTCACACAGCTCCGCAGCAGAGCCTGTCTACACGGTTCCCCAGCACCACAGCCCAGCACACCGGGCTCCCCAGCACAGCACACGGGGGCCCGCAGCACAGCACACGGGGGCCCCCAGCACCACAGCCCGCCTGGCTCTCCATCAGAGCCTGTTCAAACCACTCCCCAGCAGAGCCTGTCCACACGGCTCCCCAGCAGCACAGCCAAGCACACCGGGCTCCCAAGCCCAGCACAACGGGCTCCCGAGCACAGCACACGGGGACCCCCAGCACAACACACCGGGCCCCCCAGCACCACAGCGCGCCTGGCTCTCCATCAGAGACTGTAAACCCCGCTCCGCAGCACCACAGCCCAGCTCACCGTGCTCCCCAGCACCACAGCCCAGCACACCGGGCTCCACATCCCAGCCTATTGGGCTCCGCAGCACAGCACACGAGGGGCCCCCAGCACCAAAGCCCGCCTGGCTCTAAATCAGAGCATGTTCAACCCTCTCCCCAGCAGAGCCTTATCACACCGCGCCTCAGCAGAGCCGGTCCACACGGCTCCCCAGCAGCACAGCCCAGCACACCGGGCTCCCCAGCACAGCACACGGGGCCCCCCAGCACCACAGCCCAGCACACCGGGCCCCCCAGCACACCACAAGGGGCCCCCCAGCACCACAGCCCGCCTGGCTCTCCATCAGAGCCTGTTCACACCGCTCCGCAGCAGAGCCTGTCTACACGGCTCCCCAGCACCACAGCCCAGCTCACCGGGCTCCCCAGCCCAGCTCACCTTGCTCTCCAGCACAGCACACGGGGCCCCAAAGCATCACAGTCCGCTTTGCTCTCCATCATAGCCTGTTAACACCGCTCCCCATCAGAGCCCGTCTACACGGCTCCCCAGCACCACAGCCCAGCACACCGGGCTCCCCAGCAGCGCACACGGGGACCCCCAGCACCACTGCCCGCTTGGCTCTCCAGCAGAGCCTGTCCACACCGCTCCCCAGCACAACAGCCCAGCACGCCGGGCTCCCCAGCCCAGCTCAACGGGCTCCCCAGCACAGCACACTGGGCACCCCAGCACCACAGCCCGCCTGGCTGTCCAGCAGAGCCTGTCCACACCGCTCCCCAGAAGAGCCTGTCCACACGGCTCCCCAGCAGAACAGCCCAGCACACCGGGCTCCCCAGCCCAGCTCACCAGGCTCCCCAGCACAGAACACGGGGCTCCCCAGCACAACAGCCCGCCTGGCTCTCCATCAGAGCCCGTTCAAACCACTCCCATGCAGAGCCTGTCCACACGGCTCCGAAGCAGCACAGCCCAGCACACCGGGCTCATCCGCCCAGCTCACCGGGCTCCCCAGCACAGCACACGGGGGCCCCCCAGCACCACAGCCAACCTGGCTCTCCATCAGATCCTGTTCACACCGCTCCCCAGCAGAGCCGGTCCACACGCCTCCCCAGCAGCACAGCCCAGCACACCGGGCTCCCCAGCCCTGCTCACCGGGCTCCCCAGCACAGAACACGGTGCCCCCCAGCACCACAGCCCGCCTGGCTCTCCATCAGAGCCTGTTCACACCGCTCCACAGCACAGCCTGTCCGCACGGCTCACCAGCAACACAGCCCAGCACACCGGCCTCCCCAGCACAGCACACGGGGCCCCCCAGCAATACAGCCTGCCTGGCTCTGCATCAGAGCCTGTTCAAACCACTCCACAGCAGAGCCTGTCTACACTGCTCCCCAGCACCACAGCCCAGCACACCGGGCTCCTCGGCCCAGCTCACCGGGCTCCCCAGCAGCACACGGGGCCCCCCAGCACCACAGCCCGAATCGCTCTCCATTGGAGCCTTTCCACACGGCTCCCCACCAGAGCCTGTCCACACGGCTCCCCAGCAGCACAGCCCAGCACACCGGGCTCCCCAGCCCAGCTCACCAGGCTCCCTGGGACATCACACGGGGGCCCCCAGCACCACAGCCCGCCTGGCTCTCCAGAAGAGCCTGTTCAAGCCATTCCCCAGCAGAGCCTGTCCACACGGCTCCCCAGCAGCACAGCCCAGCTCACCGGGATCCCCAGCACAGCACACGGGAGCCCCCAGCACCACAGCCCGCCTGGCTCTCCAGCAGAGCCTGTCTACACGGCTCCCCAGCACAACAGCCCAGCTCACCGGACTCCCCAGCACAGCACACGGGGGCCTCCAGCACCACAGCCCGCCTGGCTCTCCAACAGAGCCTGTTCAAACCACTCCCCAGCAGAGCCTTTCCACAGGGCTCCACAGCAGCACAGCACAGCACACCGGGCTCCCCAGCCCAGCTCACCGGGCTCCCCAGCACAGCACTAGGGGGCCCCCAAAACCACAGCCCACCTGGCTCTCCATCAGTGCCTGTTCACGCCGCTCCCCAGCAGAGCCTGTCTACACGGCTCCCCAGCACCACAGCCCAACACACCGGGCTCCCCAGCCCAGCTCAACGGGCTCCCCAGCACAGCACACGGGGCCTCCCAGTACCACAGCCCGCCTGTCTCTCCATCAGAGCCTGTTCACACCGCTCCCCAGCAGAGCCTGTCCACACGGCTGCCCAGCACCACAGCCCAACACACCAGGCTCCCCAGCCCAGCACACAGGGCTCCCCAGCCAAGCTCACAGGGCTGCCCAGCACAGCACACGGGGCCACCAAGCACCACAGCCCGCCTGGCTCTCCATCATTGCCTGTAAAACCCTCTCCCCAGCAGAGCCTGTCCACACTGCTACCCAGCACCACAGCCCAGCACACCGGGCTCCCCAGCCCAGCTCAACGGGCTCCCCAGCACAGCACACGCGGGCTACCAGCACCACAGCCCGCCTGGCTCTCCATCAGAGCCTGTTCACAGCGCTCCGCAGCAGAGCCCGTCTACACGGCTCCCCAGCACAACAGCCAGGCTCACCGGGCTCCCCGGCCAAGCTCACCGGGCTCCCCAGCACAGCACACGGGGGCCGCCAGCACAACAGCCCGCCTGGCTTTCCATCAGAGCCATTTCACACCGCTCCCCAGTAGAGCCTGTCCACAGAACTCCCCAGCACCACAGCCCAGAACACCGGGCTCCCCCGCCTTCCTCAACGGGCTCCCCAGCACAGCACACGTGACCCCCCAACACCACAGCCTGCCTGGCTCTCCATCAGAGCCTGTTCACTCCGCTCTACAGCAGAGCCTGTTCACACCGCTCCCTAGCAGCGCATGTCCACAGGGCTCCCCAGCAGCACAGCCCAGTTCACAGGCCTCCCCATCACTGAACACGGGGCCCCCCAGCACCACAGCCCGCCTGGCTCTCCCAGCAGAGCCTATTCACACCGCTCCCCAGCAGAGCCTCTCAACACGGCTCCCCAGCAGCACAGCCCAGCACACCGGGCTCCCCAGCCCACCTCACCGGGCTTCCCAGCACAGCACACGGGGCCCCCCAGCACCACAGCCGGCCTGGCTCTCCAGCAGAGCCTTTTCAAACCGCTCCCCAGCTGACCGTGTCCACACGGCTTACCAGCACCTCAGATCAGCACACCTGGCTCCCCAGCCCAGCTCAACGGGTTCCCCAGCACAGCACACGGGGGCCCCCAGCACCACAGCCAGCCTGGCTCTCCAGCAGAGACTGTCCACACGGCTCCCGAGCAGAGCCTGTCCACACGGCTCCCCAGCAGCACAGCCCAGCACACCGGGCTCCACATCCCAGCTCAACGGGCTCCGCAGCACAGCACACGGAGGCCCCCAGCACCACAGCCCGCCTGGCTCTCCAGCAGAGCCTGTTCAAACCACTCCCCATCAAAGCCGGTCCACACGGCTCCCCAGCAGCACAGCCCAGCTCACCGGGCTGCCCAGCACAGCTCACGGGGGCCCCCAGCACTACAGCCCGCCTGCCTCTCCATCAGAGCTTTTTCACACCGCTCTCCAGAAGAGCCTGTCCACACGGCTCCCCAGCACCACAGCCCAACACACCGGGCTCCGAAGCCCAGCTCAACGGGCTCCCCAGCACAGCACACGAGGCCCCCCAGCACCACAGCCCGCCTGGCAATCCAGCAGAGCCTGTTCAAACCACTCCCCAGCAGAGCCTGTACACACGGCTCCCAAGCACCAAAGAATTGCACACCGTGCTCCTCAGCCCAGCTCATCGCGCTCCCCAGCACAGCACACGGGGGCCCCCAGCACCACAGCCCGCCTGGCAATCCAGCAGAAAATTTTCAAACCACTCCCCAGCAGAGCCTGTCCACACGGCTCCCCAGCACCACAGCCCAACACACCGGGCTCCGAAGCCCAGCTCAACGGGCTCCCCAGCACAGCACACGGGGCCCCCTAGCACCACAGCCCGCCTGGCTCTCCATCAGAGCCATTTCACTCCGCTCCCGAGCACCACAGCCCAGTACACCGGGCTCCCCAGCCCAGCTCTCCGGGCTCCCGAGCACAGCCCACGGGGCCACCCAGCACCACAGACCGCCTGGCTGTCCAGCAGAGCCTGTTCACACCGCTCCCCAGCAGAGCCTGTCCACACGGCTCCCCAGCACAACAGCCCAGCACACCGGGCTCCCCAGCCAAACTCACAGGGCTGCCCAGCAAAGCACACGGGGCCCCCCAGCACCACAGCTCGCCTGGCTCTCCATCAGAGCCTGTACAACCCTCTCCCCAGCAGAGCCTGTCCACACGGCTCCCCAGCACCACAGCCCAACACACCGGGCTCCCCAGCCCAGCTCAACGGGCTCCCAAACACAGCACACGCGGGGCCCCAGCACCACAGCCCACCTGGCTCTCCATCAGAGCCTGTTCACAGCAGTCCGCAGCAGAGCCTGTCTACACTACTCCCCAGCACCACAGCCCAACACACCGGGCTCCCCAGCCAAGCTCACCGGGCTCCCCAGCACAGCACACGGGGCCCCCCAGCACCACAGCCCGAATGGCTCCCCAGCAGAGCCTGTCTTCACGGCTCCCCAGCACCACAGCCCAGCACACCGGTCTCCCCAGCCCAGCTCAACGGGCTCCCCAGCACAGCACACGCGGGCCCCCAGCACCACAGCCCGCCTGGGTCTCCATCAGAGCCTGTTCACAGCGCTCCGCAGCAGAGCCTGTCAACACGGCTCCCCAGCACCACAACCCTGCACACCGGGCTCCCTAGCCCAGCTCACGGATCTCCCCAGCAGGGCACACGGGGCCCCCAAGCACAACAGCCCGCCTGGCTGTCCAGCAGAGCCTTTTCAAACCACTCCCCAGCAGACCCGGTCCACACGGGTCCCCAGTTCCACAGCCCAGCACACCGGGCTCCCCAGCCAAGCTTAACGGGCTCCCCAGCACAGCATACGGGGACCCCCAGCACCACAGCCCGCCAGGCTCTCCATCAGAGCCTGTTCACACCGCTCCCCAGCAGAGCCTGTCCACACGGCTCCCCAGCACAACAGCCCAGCACACCGGTCTCCCCAGCCCAGCTCAACGGGCTCCCCAGCACAGCACACGGGGGCCCCCAGCACAACAGAAAGCCTGGCTCTCCATCAGAGCCTATACAAAACTCTCCTCAGCAGAGCCTGTCCACACGGCTCCCCGGCACCACAGCCCAGCACTCCGGGATCCCCAGCACAGCACACGGGGGCCCCCAGCAAAGCACACAGGGCCCCCCTGCAACACAGCCCGCCTGGCTCTCCAGCAGAGCATGTTCAAACCGCTCCCCAGGAGAGCCTGTCCACACGGCTCCCCAGCACAACAGCCCAGCACACCGGGCTCCCCAGCACCGCACAAGGGGGCCCCCAACACAGCACACGGGGGCCCCCAGAACCACAGCCCGCCTGGCTCTCCATCAAAGCCTGTTCACAGCGCTCCGCAGCAGAGCCTGTCCACTCGGCTCCCCAGCAGCACAGCCCAGCACACCGGGCTCCCCAGCCAGGCTCAACGGGCTCCCCAGCACAGCACACGTGGCCCCCCAGCAGAGCCTGTCTACACGGTTGGCCAGCACCACAGCCCAGCACACCGGGCTCGCCAGCCAAGCTCACCGGGCTCCACAGCACAGCACACGCGGGTCCCACAGCACCACAGCCCGCCTGGCTCTCCTGCAGAGACTGTTCAAACCACTCCCCAGCAGAGCCTGTCCACACGGCTCCCCAGCACCACAGCCCTCCTGGCTCTCCAGCAGCAGAGCCCAGCTCACCGGGCTCCCCAGCACAGCACACGGGAGCCCCCAGCACCACGGCCCACCTGGCTCTCCAGCAGAGCCTGTTCACACTGCTCCCCAGCAGAGCCTGTCGACACGTCTCCCCAACACCACAGCCCAGCACATTTGGGTCCCCAGCCCACCTCACCGGTCCCCCCAACACATCACACGGGGGCGCCCAGCATCACAGCCCGCCTGGCTCTGCATCAGAGCCTGTTCACACACCTCCGCAGCAGATCCTGTCTACACGGATCCCCAGCACCACAGCCCGCCTGGCTCTCGAGCAGAGCCTGTTCAAACCACTCCCTCAGCAGAGCCTGTCTACACAGATCCCCAGCACCACAGCCCGCCTGGCTCTCGAGCAGAGCCTGTTCAAACCACTCCCTCAGCAGAGCCTGTCCACACGGCTCCCCAGCACCACAGCCCAGAACACCGGGCTCCCCAGCCCAGCTCACCGGGCTCACCAGCACAGCACACGGGGCCCCCCAGAACAGCACACGGGCACCCCCAGCAAAGCACACGGGACTTGCCAGCACAACAGCCCGCCTGGCTCTCCATCAGAGCCTGTACAAAACTCTCCTCAGCAGTGCCTGTCCACACGGCTCCCCAGCACCACAGCCCAACACACCGGACTCCGAAGCCCAGCTCAACGGGCTCCCCAGCACAGCACACGGGGCCCCCCAGCACCACAGCCCGCCTGGCTCTCCATCAGAGCCTGTCTACACGGCTCCCCAGCACCACAGCCCAGCTCACCGTGCTCCCCAGCACCACAGCCCAGCACACCGGGCTCCACATCCCAGCCTATTGGGCTCCGCAGCACAGCACACGAGGGGCCCCCAGCACCAAAGCCCGCCTGGCTCTAAATCAGAGCATGTTCAACCCTCTCCCCAGCAGAGCCTGATCACACCGCGCCTCAGCAGAGCCGGTCCACACGGCTCCCCAGCAGCACAACCTCGGACACCGGGCTCCCCAGCCCAGGTAACCGGGCTCCCCAGCACAGCACACGGGGGGCCCCCAGCACCACAGCCCGCCTGGCTCTCCAGCAGAGCCTATTCAAAACAATCCCCAGCACAGCCTGTCCACACGCCTCCCCAGCAGCACAGCCCAGCACACCGGGCTCCCCAGCTCAGCTCACCGGGCTCCCCAGCAAAGCACACGGGGGCCCCCAACACCACAGGCCGCCTGGCTTTCCATCAGAGCCTGTTCACACCGCTCCCAAGCAGAGCCTGTCTACACGGCTCCCCAGCAACACAGCCCAGCACACCGGAATCCCCAGCGCAGCTCACCGGGCTCCCAAGCAATGCACACTTGGCCCCCCAGCACCACAGCGCGCCTGGCTCTCCATCAGAGCCTGTTCAAACCTCTCCCCAGAAGAGACTGTAAATACGGCTCCCCAGCAGCACAGCCCTGCACACCGGTCTCCCCAGCCCAGGTAACCGGGCTCCCCAGCACAGCACACGGGGGCCTCCAGCACCACAGCCCGCCTGGCTCTCCATCAGAGACTGTTCACACCGCTCCAAAGCAGAGCCTGTTCACTCCGCTCCCCAGCAGAGCCTGTCTGCACAGTTCCCCAGCACCACAGCCCAGCACAACGGGCTCCCCAGCACCACAGCCCAGCACACGGGGCTCCCCAGCCCAGCACACCGGGCTCCCGAGCACGGCACACGGGGGCCCCCAACACAGCACACGGGGGCCCCCAGCACCACAGCCCGCCTGGCTCCCCAGCAGAGCATGGTCAAAACACTCCCCAGTAGTCCCTGTCCACACGGCTCCCCAGCAGCACAGCCCAGCACACCGGGCTCCCCAGCCAAGCTGACCGGGCTCCCCAGCACAGCACACGGGGGCCACAAGCACCACAGCCCGCCTGGCTCTCCATCAAAGCCTGTTCACAGCGCTCCGCAGCAGAGCCTGTCGACTCGGCTCCCCAGCAGCACAGCCCAGCACACCGGGCTCCCCAGCCAGGCTCAACGGGCTCCCCAGCACAGCACACGTGGCCCCCCAGAAGAGCCTGTCTACACGGTTGGCCAGCACCACAGCCCAGCACACCGGGCTCGCCAGCAAAGCTCACCGGGCCCCCCAGCACAGCACACGGGGGCCCCCACCACCACAGCCCGCCTGGCTCTCCATCAGAGCCTGTTCACACAGCTCCGCAGCAGAGCCTGTCTACACGGTTCCCCAGCACCACAGCCCAGCACACCGGGCTCCCCAGCACAGCACACGGGGGCCCGCAGCACAGCACACGGGGGCCCCCAGCACCACAGCCCGCCTGGCTCTCCATCAGAGCCTGTTCAAACCACTCCCCAGCAGAGCCTGTCCACACGGCTCCCCAGCAGCACAGCCAAGCACACCGGGCTCCCAAGCCCAGCACAACGGGCTCCCGAGCACAGCACACGGGGACCCCCAGCACAACACACCGGGCCCCCCAGCACCACAGCGCGCCTGGCTCTCCATCAGAGACTGTAAACCCCGCTCCGCAGCACCACAGCCCAGCTCACCGTGCTCCCCAGCACCACAGCCCAGCACACCGGGCTCCACATCCCAGCCTATTGGGCTCCGCAGCACAGCACACGAGGGGCCCCCAGCACCAAAGCCCGCCTGGCTCTAAATCAGAGCATGTTCAACCCTCTCCCCAGCAGAGCCTTATCACACCGCGCCTCAGCAGAGCCGGTCCACACGGCTCCCCAGCAGCACAGCCCAGCACACCGGGCTCCCCAGCACAGCACACGGGGCCCCCCAGCACCACAGCCCAGCACACCGGGCCCCCCAGCACACCACAAGGGGCCCCCCAGCACCACAGCCCGCCTGGCTCTCCATCAGAGCCTGTTCACACCGCTCCGCAGCAGAGCCTGTCTACACGGCTCCCCAGCACCACAGCCCAGCTCACCGGGCTCCCCAGCCCAGCTCACCTTGCTCTCCAGCACAGCACACGGGGCCCCAAAGCATCACAGTCCGCTTTGCTCTCCATCATAGCCTGTTAACACCGCTCCCCATCAGAGCCCGTCTACACGGCTCCCCAGCACCACAGCCCAGCACACCGGGCTCCCCAGCAGCGCACACGGGGACCCCCAGCACCACTGCCCGCTTGGCTCTCCAGCAGAGCCTGTCCACACCGCTCCCCAGCACAACAGCCCAGCACGCCGGGCTCCCCAGCCCAGCTCAACGGGCTCCCCAGCACAGCACACTGGGCACCCCAGCACCACAGCCCGCCTGGCTGTCCAGCAGAGCCTGTCCACACCGCTCCCCAGAAGAGCCTGTCCACACGGCTCCCCAGCAGAACAGCCCAGCACACCGGGCTCCCCAGCCCAGCTCACCAGGCTCCCCAGCACAGAACACGGGGCTCCCCAGCACAACAGCCCGCCTGGCTCTCCATCAGAGCCCGTTCAAACCACTCCCATGCAGAGCCTGTCCACACGGCTCCGAAGCAGCACAGCCCAGCACACCGGGCTCATCCGCCCAGCTCACCGGGCTCCCCAGCACAGCACACGGGGGCCCCCCAGCACCACAGCCAACCTGGCTCTCCATCAGATCCTGTTCACACCGCTCCCCAGCAGAGCCGGTCCACACGCCTCCCCAGCAGCACAGCCCAGCACACCGGGCTCCCCAGCCCAGCTCACCGGGCTCCCCAGCACAGAACACGGTGCCCCCCAGCACCACAGCCCGCCTGGCTCTCCATCAGAGCCTGTTCACACCGCTCCACAGCACAGCCTGTCCGCACGGCTCACCAGCAACACAGCCCAGCACACCGGCCTCCCCAGCACAGCACACGGGGCCCCCCAGCAATACAGCCTGCCTGGCTCTGCATCAGAGCCTGTTCAAACCACTCCACAGCAGAGCCTGTCTACACTGCTCCCCAGCACCACAGCCCAGCACACCGGGCTCCTCGGCCCAGCTCACCGGGCTCCCCAGCAGCACACGGGGCCCCCCAGCACCACAGCCCGAATCGCTCTCCATTGGAGCCTTTCCACACGGCTCCCCACCAGAGCCTGTCCACACGGCTCCCCAGCAGCACAGCCCAGCACACCGGGCTCCCCAGCCCAGCTCACCAGGCTCCCTGGGACATCACACGGGGGCCCCCAGCACCACAGCCCGCCTGGCTCTCCAGAAGAGCCTGTTCAAGCCATTCCCCAGCAGAGCCTGTCCACACGGCTCCCCAGCAGCACAGCCCAGCTCACCGGGATCCCCAGCACAGCACACGGGAGCCCCCAGCACCACAGCCCGCCTGGCTCTCCAGCAGAGCCTGTCTACACGGCTCCCCAGCACAACAGCCCAGCTCACCGGACTCCCCAGCACAGCACACGGGGGCCTCCAGCACCACAGCCTGCCTGGCTCTCCAACAGAGCCTGTTCAAACCACTCCCCAGCAGAGCCTTTCCACAGGGCTCCACAGCAGCACAGCACAGCACACCGGGCTCCCCAGCCCAGCTCACCGGGCTCCCCAGCACAGCACTAGGGGGCCCCCAAAACCACAGCCCACCTGGCTCTCCATCAGTGCCTGTTCACGCCGCTCCCCAGCAGAGCCTGTCTACACGGCTCCCCAGCACCACAGCCCAACACACCGGGCTCCCCAGCCCAGCTCAACGGGCTCCCCAGCACAGCACACGGGGCCTCCCAGTACCACAGCCCGCCTGTCTCTCCATCAGAGCCTGTTCACACCGCTCCCCAGCAGAGCCTGTCCACACGGCTGCCCAGCACCACAGCCCAACACACCAGGCTCCCCAGCCCAGCACACAGGGCTCCCCAGCCAAGCTCACAGGGCTGCCCAGCACAGCACACGGGGCCACCAAGCACCACAGCCCGCCTGGCTCTCCATCATTGCCTGTAAAACCCTCTCCCCAGCAGAGCCTGTCCACACTGCTACCCAGCACCACAGCCCAGCACACCGGGCTCCCCAGCCCAGCTCAACGGGCTCCCCAGCACAGCACACGCGGGCTACCAGCACCACAGCCCGCCTGGCTCTCCATCAGAGCCTGTTCACAGCGCTCCGCAGCAGAGCCCGTCTACACGGCTCCCCAGCACAACAGCCAGGCTCACCGGGCTCCCCGGCCAAGCTCACCGGGCTCCCCAGCACAGCACACGGGGGCCGCCAGCACAACAGCCCGCCTGGCTTTCCATCAGAGCCATTTCACACCGCTCCCCAGTAGAGCCTGTCCACAGAACTCCCCAGCACCACAGCCCAGAACACCGGGCTCCCCCGCCTTCCTCAACGGGCTCCCCAGCACAGCACACGTGACCCCCCAACACCACAGCCTGCCTGGCTCTCCATCAGAGCCTGTTCACTCCGCTCTACAGCAGAGCCTGTTCACACCGCTCCCTAGCAGCGCATGTCCACAGGGCTCCCCAGCAGCACAGCCCAGTTCACAGGCCTCCCCATCACTGAACACGGGGCCCCCCAGCACCACAGCCCGCCTGGCTCTCCCAGCAGAGCCTATTCACACCGCTCCCCAGCAGAGCCTCTCAACACGGCTCCCCAGCAGCACAGCCCAGCACACCGGGCTCCCCAGCCCACCTCACCGGGCTTCCCAGCACAGCACACGGGGCCCCCCAGCACCACAGCCGGCCTGGCTCTCCAGCAGAGCCTTTTCAAACCGCTCCCCAGCTGACCGTGTCCACACGGCTTACCAGCACCTCAGATCAGCACACCTGGCTCCCCAGCCCAGCTCAACGGGCTCCCCAGCATAGCACACGGGGTCCGCCAGCACCACAGCCCGGCTGGCTCTCCACTAGAGCCTGTTCACACAGCTCCCCAGCAGAGCCCGTCTACACGGCTCCCCAGCACAACAGCAAGGCTCACCGGGCTCCCCAGCCCAGCTCACCGGGCCCCCCAGCACAGCACACGGGGGCCCCCAGCACCACAGCCCGCCTGGCTCTCCATCAGAGCCTGTTCACACCACTCGCCAGCACAGCCTGTCCACACGGCTCCCCAGCAGCACAGCCCAGCACACCAGGCTCCCCAGCACAGCACACGGGGGCCCCCAGCACAGCACACGGGGGCCCCCAACACCACAGCAAGCCTGGCTCTCCATCAGAGCCTGTTCACACCACTCGCCAGCAGAGCCTGTCCACACGGCTCCCCAGCAGCACAGCCCAGCAGACCGGGCTCCATAGCCGATATCACCGGGCTCCGCAGCACAGCACACGGGGCCACGCAGCACCACAGCCCAGCACACCGGGCTCCCCAGCCCAGCTCACCGGGCTCCCAAACACAGCACAAGGGGGCCCCCAGCAACACAGCCCGCCTGGCTCTCCAGCAGATCCTGTTCAAAACACTCCCTAGCAGAGCCTGTCCACACGGCTCCCCAGCAGCACACGGGGGCCCCCAGCACCACTGACCGCCTGGTTCTCCATCAGAGCCTGTTCAAACTTTTCCCCAGTAGAGACTGTCCGTACGGCTCCCCAGCATCGCAGCCCGGCACACCGGGCTCCCCAGCCCTGCTAACCGGGCTCCCCAGCACAGCACACGGGGGCCCCCAGCACCACAGCCCGCCTGGCTATCCAGCAGAGCCTGTTCAAACCACTCCCGAGCAGAGCCTGTCCACACGGCTCTCCAGCACCACTGCCCAGCACACCGGGCTCCCCAGCCAAGCTCAACGAGATCCCCAGCACAGCACACGGGGCCCCATAGCACCACAGCCCGCCTGGCTCTTCATCAGATCCTGTTCAACCCTCTCCCCAGCAGAGCCTGTCCACACGGCTCCCCAGCACCACAGCCCACCACACCTGGCTCCCCAGCCCACTTCACCGGGCTCCCCGGCACAGCACAAGGGGGCCCCCAGCACCACAGCCCGCCTGGCTCTCCAGCTTAGCCTGTTCACACCGCTCCCCAGCAGAGCCTGTCCACACGGCTCCCCAGCACCAAAGCCCAGCACACCGGGCTCCCCAGCACAGCACACGGGGCCCCCCAGCACCACAGCCCGCCTGGCTCTCCATCAGAGCCTGTTCACACCGCTCCCCAGCAGAGCCTGTCTACACGGTTCCCCAGCACCACAGCCCAGCACACCGGGCTCCCCAGCACCACAGCCCAGCACACTGGCCTCCCCAGCCGATCTCACTGGGCTTCGCAGCACAGCACACGGGGCACCCCAGCCCAGCTCACCGGGCTCCCCAGAAAAGCACACGGGGGCCCCCAGCACAACAGCCCTCCTGGCTCTACATCAGAGCCTGTTCAAACCGCTCCCCAGCCGAGCCTATCAACTCGGCTCCCCAGCAACACAGCCCAGCACACCGGGATCCCCAGACCAGCTCACCGGGCCCCCCAGCACAGCACACGGGGGCCCCCAGCACCACAGCCCGCCTGGCTCTCCATCAGAGCCTGTTCACACCACTCCGCAGCTGACCCTGTCCACACGGCACCCCAGCAGCTCAGCCCAGCACACCGGGATCCCCAGCCCAACTCACCGGGCCCCCCAGCAAAGCACAAGGGGCCCCCCAGCACCACAGCCCGCCTGGCTCTCCATCAGAGCCTGTTCAAACCACTCCCCAGCAGAGCCTGTCCAGACGGCTCCCCAGCAGCACAACCCAGCACACCGGGCTCCCCAGGCCATCTCACCGGGCTCCCCAGCACAGCACACGGGGGCCCCCAGCACAGCTCACCGGGCTCCCCTGAACCACAGCCCGCCTGGCTCTCCATCAGAGCCTGTTCAACCCTCTCCCCAGCAGGGCCTGTCCACACGGCTCCCTAGCACCACAGCCCAGAACACCGGGCTCCCCAGCACAGCACACGGGGCGCCCCAGCACCACAGCCCGCCTGACTCTCCCTCACAGCCTGTTCACTCCGCTCCCCAGCACCACAGCCCAGCACACCGGGTTCCCCAGCCCAGCTCAACGGGCTCCCCAGCAAAGCACACGGGGCCCCCCAGCACAGCACACGGGGCTTCCCAGCAAAACAGCCCGCCTGGCTCTCCATCAGAGCCTGTTCACTCCGTTCCCCAGAAGAGCCTGTTCAAACCACTCGCCAGCAGAGCAGGTCAACACGGCTCCCCAGCACCATAAGCCCAGCACACCGGGCTTCTCATCCCAGCTCACAGGGCTCCCCAGCCCAGCACACGGGGGCCCCAAGCACCAAAGCCCGCCTGGCTATCCTGCAGAGCCTTTTCAAACCACTCCCCAGCAGAGCAATTCCACACGGTTCCCTAGCACCAAAGCCCAACACACCGGGCTCCCCAGCCCAGCTCACCAGGGTCCCCAGCACAGAACACGGGTTCCCCCAGGACCACAGCCAGCCTGGCTATCCAGCAGAGCCTGTTCAAACCACTCCGCAGAAGAGCCTGTCTACACGGCTGCCCATCACCACAGCCCAGCACACCGTGCTCCCCAGCCAAGCTCACCGTGGCCCCCAGCACAGCACATGGGGGCCACCAGCACCACAGCCCGCCTGGCTCTCCATCAGAGCCTGTTTACACCACTCCGAGCAGAGCCTGTCTACACGACTCCCAAGCACCACAGCCCAGCTCACCGAGCTCCCCAGCACCACAGCCCGCCTGGCTCTCCATCAGAGCCTGTAAAAAACTCTCCTCAGCAGAGCCTGACCACACGGCTCCCCAGCACCACAGCCCAGCACACCGGGCTCCCCAGCACAGCACACGGGACCCCCCAGCACAGCACACGGGGCCCCCCCAGCACAGCACACGCGGCTTCCCAGCACAACAGCCCGCCTGGCTCTCCATCAGAGCCTTTACAAAACTCTCCTCAGCAGAGCCTGTCCACACGGCTCGCCAGCAGCACAGCCCAGCACACCGGGCTCCCCAGCCAAGCTCAACGGGCTCCCCAGCACAGCACACGGGGCCCCCCAGCACCACAGCCCGCCTGGCTCTCCAGCAGAGCCTGTTCAAACCACTCGCCAGCAGAGCCTGTCTACACAGCTACCCAACACTACAGCCCATCTCACCGGGCTCCTCTGCCCAGCTCAGCGGGCTCCCCAGCACAGCACACGGGGCCCCCCAGCACCACAGCCCGCCTGGCTCTCCAGCAGAGCCTGTTCAAACCACTCCCGAGCAGAGCCTGTCCACACGGCTCTCCAGCACCACTGCCCAGCACACCGGGCTCCCCAGCCAAGCTCAACGAGATCCCCAGCACAGCACACGGGGCCCCATAGCACTACAGCCCGCCTGGCTCTCCATCAGATCCTGTTCAACCCTCTCCCCAGCAGAGCCTGTCCACACGGCTCCCCAGCACCACAGCCCACCACACCTGGCTCCCCAGCCCACTTCACCGGGCTCCCCGGCACAGCACAAGGGGGCCCCCAGCACCACAGCCCGCCTGGCTCTCCAGCTTAGCCTGTTCACACCGCTCCCCAGCAGAGCCTGTCCACACGGCTCCCCAGCACCACAGCCCAGCACACCGGGCTAGCCAGCCCAGCTCAACGGGCTCCCCAGCACAGCACACGGGGGCCCCCAGCAACGCACACGGGGCCCCCCAGCACCACAGCCCGCCTGGCTCTCCATCAGAGCCTGTTCACACAGCTCTGCAGCAGAGCCTGTCTACACGGCTCCCCAGCACCACAGCCCTGCACACCGGGTTCCCCAGCCCAGCTCAACGGGCTCCTAAGCACAGCACACGGGGCCCCCCAGCACCACAGCCCGCCTGGCTCTCCATCAGAGCCTGTTCAACACTCTCCCAAGCAGAGCCTGTCCACACGGCTCCCCAGCACCACAGCCCACCACACCGGGCTCCCCAGCCCAGCTCACCGGGCTCCCCAGCACAGCACACGCGGCTTCCCAGCACCACAGCCCGCCTGGCTCTCCATCAGAGCCATTTCACACCGCTCCCCAGCAGAGCCTGAAAACACGGCTCCCCAGCACCACAGCCCAGCACACCGGGCTCCCCAGCCCAGTTCACCGGGCTCCCCGGCACAGCACAAGGGGGCCCCCAGCACCACAGCCCGCCTGGCTCTCCAGCTTAGCCTGTTGACACCGCTCCCCAGCAGAGCCTGTCCACACGGCTCCCCAGCACCACAGCCGAGCACACCGGGCTCCCGAACACAGCACACGGGGCCCCCCAGCACCACAGCCCGCCTGGCTCTCCATCAGAGCCTGTTCACACCGCTCCCCAGCAGAGCCTGTCTACACGGTTCCCCAGCACCACAGCCCAGCACACCGGGCTCCCCAGCACCACAGCCCAGCACACTGGCCTCCCCAGCCGATCTCACCGGGCTTCGCAGCACAGCACACGGGGCACCCCAGCCCAGCTCACCGGGCTCCCCAGCAAAGCACACGGGGGCCCCCAGCACAACAGCCCTCCTGGCTCTACATCAGAGCCTGTTCAAACCGCTCCCCAGCCGAGCCTATCAACACGGCTCCCCAGCAACACAGCCCAGCACACCGGGATCCCCAGACCAGCTCACCGGGCCCCCCAGCACAGCACACGGGGGCCCCCAGCACCACAGCCCGCCTGGCTCTCCATCAGAGCCTGTTCACACCGCTCCGCAGCAGACCCTGTCCACACGGCACCCCAGCAGCTCAGCCCAGCACACCGGGCTCCCCACCCCAACTCACCGGGCCCCCCAGCAAAGCACAAGGGGCCCCCCAGCACCACAGCCCGCCTGGCTCTCCATCAGAGCCTGTTCAAACCACTCCCCAGCAGAGCCTGTCCAGACGGCTCCCCAGCAGCACAACCCAGCACACCGGGCTCCCCAGCCCAGCTCACCGGGCTCCCCAGCACAGCACACGGGGGACCCCAACACCACAGCCCTCCTGGCTCTCCATCAGAGCCTGTTCACACTGCTCCCCAGCAGAGCCTGTCTGCACAGCTCCACAGCAGCACAGCCCAGCACACCGCAGCACAGCACGCCTGGTTCCCCAGCAGAGCCTGTTCACACCGCCCCCAAGCAGAGCCTGTCCACACAGCTCCCCAGCAGAACAGCCCAGAACACCGGGCTCCCGAGCACAGCACACGGGGCCTCCCAGCACCACAGCCCGCCTGGCTCTCCAGTAGAGCCTGTTCAAAGCACTCCCCAGCAGAGCCTGTCCACACGGCTCCCCAGCACCACAGCCCAGCACACCGGGCTCCCCAGCCAAGCTCACCGGGCTCCCCAGCACAGAACACGGGGCCCCCAAGCACCACAGCCCGCCTGGCTCTCCATCAGAGCCTTTTCACACCGCTCCTCAACAGAGCCTGTCCACACGGCTCCCCAGCACCACAACCCAACAGACCGCGCTCCTCAGCCGAGACCGCCCGGGCTCCCCAGCACAGAACACGGGGGCCCGCAGCATAGCACACGGTGCTTCCCAGCACAACAGCACGCCTGGCTCTCCAGCAGAGCCTGTTCACACCGCTCCCCAGCAGAGCCTGTTCACACCGCTCCCCAGCAGAGCCTGTCCACACGGCTCCCCAGCACCACAGCCCAGCACACCGGGCTCCCCAGCCCAGCTCACCGGGCTCCCCGGCAAAGGACACGGGGGCCCACAGCACCACAGCCCGCCTTGCTCTCCATCAGAGCCTGTTCACACCGCTCCCCAGCAGAGCCTGTCCACACGGCTCCCCAGCACCACAGCCCAGCACACCGGGCACCCCAGCACCACAGCCCAGCACACCGGGCTCCCCAGCACAGCACACGGGGCCCCCCAGCACCACAGCCCGCCTGGATCTCCATCAGAGCCTGTTCAAACCACTCCCCAGCAGAGCCTGTACACACGGCAACCCAGCACCACAGCCCAGCACACCGGGCTCCCCAGCCCAGCTCACCGGGCTCCCCAGCACTGCACCTGGGGGCCCCCATCAACACAGCGCGCCTTGCTCTCCGGCAGAGCCTGTTCAAAACGCTCCCCAGCAGAGCCTGTCCACACGGCTCCCCAGCAGCAAAGCCCAGCACACCGGGCTCCCCAGCCCAGCTCACCGGGCTCCCCAGCACAGCACACTGGGCTTCCCTGCACCACAGCCCGCCTGGGTCTCCAGCAGAGCCTGTTCAAACCACCCCCCAGCAGAGCCAGTCCACACAGCTCCCCAGCACCACAGCCAAGCACACCGTGCTCCCCAGCCCAGCTCACCGTGGCCCCCAGCACAGAACATGGGGGCCCCCAGCACCACAGCCCGCCTGGCTCTCCATCAGATCCTGTTTACACCGCTCCGAGCAGAGCCTGTCTACACGGCTCGCAAGCACCACAGCCCAGAACACCGGGCTCCCCAGCCAAGGTTACCGGGCTCCCCAGGAACGCACATGGGGCCCCCCAGCACCACAGCCCGCCTGGCTCTCCAGCAGAGCCTGTTCAAACCACTCCCGAGCAGAGCCTGTCCACACGGCTCTCCAGCACTACAGCCCAGCACACTGGGCTCCCCAGCCAAGCTCAATGAGATCCCCAGCACAGCACACGGTGCCCCCCAGCACCACAGCCCGCCTGGCTCTCCATCAGATCCTGTTCAACCCTCTCCCCAGCAGAGCCTGTCCACATGGCTCCCCAGCACCACAGCCCAGCACACCGGGCTCCCCAGCCCAGCACACCGGGTCCCCAACACAGCACACGGGGCCCCCCTGCGCCACAGCCCGCCTGGCTCTCCATCAGAGCCTGTTCACACCGCTCCGCAGCAGAGCCTGTCTACACGGCTCCCCATCACCAAAGCCCAGCAAACCGCGCTCCCCAGCCCAGCTCAACGGGCTCCCCAGCACAGCACACGGGGCACCCCAGCATGGCACACGGTGCTTCCCAGCACAACAGCCCGCCTGGCTCTCCATCAGATCCTGTTCACTCCGCTCCCCAGCAGAGCCTGTTCAAACCACTCGCCAGCAGAGCCTGTCAACACGGCTCCCAGCACCACAGCCCAGCACAACGGGCTCCTCAGCCCAGTTCACAGGAATCCCCAGCACAGCACACGGGGGCCCCCAGCACCACAGCCCGCCTGGCTATCCAGCAGAGCCTTTTCAAACCACTCCCCAGCAGAGCCTGTCCACACGGTTCCCTAGCACCAAAGCCCAACACACCGGGCTCCCCAGCCCAGCTCAACAGGCTCCCCAGCACAGCACACGGGGCCCCCCAGCACCACAGCCCGGCTGGCTCTCCATCAGAGCCTTTTCACACCGCTCCCCAGCAGAGCCTGTCCACACGGCTCCCCAGCAGAACAGCCCAGCATACCGGGCTCCCCAGCCAAGCTCACCAGGGTCCCCAGCACAGAACACGGGGCCCCCCAGGACCACAGCCCGCCTGGGTCTCCAGCAGAGCCTGATTAAACCACCCCCCAGCAGAGCCTGTCCACACAGCTCCCCAGCACCACAGCCAAGCACACCGTGCTCCCCAGCCCACCTCGCCGTGGCCCCCAGCACAGCACATGGGGGCCCCCAGCACCACAGCCCGCCTGGCTCTCCATCAGAGCCTGTTTACACCGCTCTGAGCAGAGCCTGTCTACACAACTCCCCAGCACCACAGCCCAGAACACCGGGCTCCCCAGCCAAGCTCACCGGGCTCCCCAGCACAGCACGTGGGGCCCCCCAGAACCACAGCCCGCCTGGCTCTCCATCAGAGCCTTTTCACACCGCTCCCCAGCAGAGCCTGTCCACACGGCTCCCCAGCACCACAGCCCAGCTCACCGGGCTCCCCAGCACTGCACACGGGGCCTCGCAGCACCACAGCCCGCCTGGCTCTTCATCAGAGACTGTTCACACCGCTCCGCAACAGAGCCTGTCTACACGGCTCCCCATCACCAAAGCCCAGCACACGGGGCTCCCCAGCCCAGCACACCGGGCTCCCCAGCACAGCAGACGGGGCCCCCCAGCACCACAGCCCGAATGGCTCCCCAGCAGAGCCTGTCTACACGGCTGCCAAGCACCACAGCCCAGCACACCGGGCTCCCCAGCCCAGCTCAACGGGCTCCCCAGCACAGCACACGGGGCCCCCCAGCACCACAGCCCGCCTGGCTCTCCATCAGAGCATGTTCACACCGCTCCCCAGCAGAGCCTGTCTACACGGCTCCCCAGCAGCAGAGCCGAGCACACCGGGCTCCCCAGCCGATCTCACCGGGCTCCGCAGCACAGCACACGGGGGCCCCCAGCACCACATCCCGCCTGGCTCTCCATCATGGCCTGTTCACACCGCTCTCCAGCAGAGCCTGTCCACACGGCTCCCCAGCACCACTGCCCAGCACACCGGGCTCCCCAGCCAGGCTCAACGGGCTCCCCAGCATGGAACACGGGGACCCCCAGCACCGCAGCCAGCCTGGCTCTGCAGCAGAGCCTGTTCAAGCCACTCCCCAGAAGAACCTGTCCACATGGCTCCCCAGCAGCAAAGCCCAGTACACCGGGCTCCCCAGCCCAGCTCACCGGGCTCCCCAGCACAGCACACGTGGCTCCCCAGCAGAGCCTGTCTACACGGTTGGCCAGCACCACAGTCCAGTACACCGGGCTCCCCAGCGCAGCTCACCAAGCCCCCCAATACAGCACACGGGGGCCCCAAGCACCACAGCCCGCCTGGCTCTCCATCAGAGCCTGTTCAACCCTCTCCCCAGCAGAGCCTGTCCACACGGCTCCCCAGCACCACAGCCCAGAACACCGGGCTCCCAAGCGCAGCTCAACGGGCTCCCCAGCACAGCACATGGGACAACCCAGCACCACAGCCCGCCTGGCTCTCCATCAGAGCCTGTTCACACCGCTCCCCAGCTGAGCCTGTCTACACGGCTCCCCAGCACCACAGCCCAGCAAACCGGGATCCCCAGCCCAGCTCACCGGGCTCCCCAACACAGCACACGGGGGCCCCCAGCACCACAGCCAGCCTGGCTCTCCATCAGAGCCTCTTCACACCGCTCCCCAGCAGAGCTTTTCCACACGGCTCCCCAGCACCACAGCCCAGCACACCGGGCTCCCCAGCCCTGCTCACCGGGCTCCGTTGCAGAGCACACGGGGGCCCCCAGCACCACAATCCGCCTGGCTCTCCATCAGAGCCTGTTCACACCGCTCCCCAGCAGAGCCTGTCTACACGGCTCCCCAGCAGCACAGCCCAGCACACCGCAACACAGGCCGCCTGGCTCTCCAGCAGAGCCTTTTCACACCGCTCCCCAGCAGACCCGGTCCACACGGCTCCCCAGCAGCACAGAACAGCACACCGGGTTCCCCAGAACAGCACACGGGGGCCCCCAGCACCACGGCCCGCCTGGCTCTCCAGCAGAGCCTGTTCAAACCACTCCCAAGCAGAGCCGGTTCACACGGCTCCCCAGCAGCACAGCCCAGGACACTGGCCTCCCAAGCCCAGCTCACCGGGCTCCCCAGCACAGCACACGGGACCCCCCAGCACCACAGCCCGCCTGGCTCTCCATCAGAGCCTGGTCACAGCGCTCCGCAGCAGAGCCTGTCTACACGGCTACCCAGCACCACAGCCCAGCACACCGGGCTCCCCAGCCCAGCTCACCGGCCTCCCCAGCACTGCACACGGGGCCCCCCAGCACCACAGCCCGCCTGGCTCTCGAGCAGAGCCTATTCAAACCACAACCCAGCAGAGCCTGTCCACACGGCTCCCCAGCACCACAGCCCAGCACACCGGGCTCCCCAGCAAAGCTCAACGAGATCCCCAGCACAGCACACGGGGCCCCCCAGCACCACAGCCCGCCTGGCTCTCCATCAGAGTCTGTTCACTCCGCTCCGCAGCAGAGCCTTTTCAAACCACTCCCCAACAGAGCCTGCACACAAGGCTCCCCAGCACCATAACCCAGCACACCGGGCTCCCCAGCCCAGCTCAACGGGCTCCCCAGCACAGCACACGGGGCCCCCCAGCACAGCACACGGGGCGTCCCAGCACAACAGCCCGCCTGGCTCTCCATCACAGCCTGTTCACACCGCTCCCCAGCAGAGCCTGTCTACACGGCTCCCCATCACCACAGCCCAGCACACCGGGCTCCCCAGCCCAGCTCACCGGGCTCCCCAGCACAGCACACGGGGGCCCCCAACACCACAGCCCCCATGGCTTTCCATCAGAGCCCTTTCACACCGCTCCTCAGCAGAGCCTTTCCACACGGCTCCCCAGCAGCACACCCTAGGACACCGGGCTCCCCAGCCCAGCTCACCGGGCTCCCCAGCACAGCACACGGGAGGCCCCCAGCACCACAGCCCCCCTGGCTCTCCAGCATAGCCTGTTCAAACCACTCCCCAGCACAGCCTGTCTACACGGCTCCCCAGCAACACAGCCCAGCACAACGGGCTCCCAGGCCCACCTCACCGGGCTTCCCAGAACAGCACACGGGGGCCCCCAACACCACAGCCCCCATGGCTTTCCATCAGAGCCCTTTCACACCGCTCGTCAGCAGAGCCTGTCAACACGGCTCCCCAGCAGCACAGCCCAGCGAACTGGCCTCCACAGCCCAGTACACGGGGGCCCCCAGCACAGCAGACGGGGGCCTCCAGCAAACCACACGGGGCCCCCCTGCACCACAGCCCGCTAGGCTCTGCAGCAGAGCCTGTCCACACGGCTCCCCAGCACCACAGCCCAGCACACCAGGCTCCCAAGCACAGCACACGGGGGCCAGAAGCACAGCACACGGGGGCCCCCAGCACAGCACACAGGGGCCCCCAGCACAGCACACGTGGGCCCCCAGCACCACAGCCCGCGTTGCTCTCCAGTAGAGCCTGTTCAAACCACTCCCCAGCACAGCCTGTCGACAAGCCTCCGCAGCAGCAAAGCCTAGAACACCGGGCTCCCCAGCCCAGCTCACCGGGCTCCCCAGCACAGCACACGGGGGCCCCCAACACCACAGCCCCCATGGCTTTCCATCAGAGCCCTTTCACACCGCTCCTCAGCAGAGCCTTTCCACACGGCTCCCCAGCAGCACACCCTAGGACACCGGGCTCCCCAGCCCAGCTCACCGGGCTCCCCAGCACAGCACACGGGAGGCCCCCAGCACCACAGCCCCCCTGGCTCTCCAGCAGAGCCTGTTCAAACCACTCCCCAGCACAGCCTGTCTACACGGCTCCCCAGCAACACAGCCAAGCACACCGGGCTCCCAGGCCCAGCTCACCGGGCTCCCCAGCACAGCACACGGGAGGCCCCCAGCACCAAAGCCCCCCTGGCTCTCCAGCAGAGCCTGTTCACACCGCTCCCCATCAGACCCTGTCCACACGGCTCCCCAGCAGCACAGCCCAGCACACCGGGCTCCCCAGCACAGCACATGCGGGCCCCCAGCACCACAGCCCGCCTGGCTTTCCGGCAGAGCCTTTTTAAACCGCTCCCCAGCAGAGACTGTCTATACGGCTCCCCAGCACCACAGCCCAAAACACCGAGCTCCACAGCCAAGCTCACAAGGCTCCCCGGCACAGCACACGGGGCCCCCAAGCACCACAGCCCGCCTGGCTCTCCGGCAGAGCCTGCTAACACCGCTCCCCAGCACAGCCTGTCCACACGCCTCCCCAGCAGCACAGCCCAGCACACCGGACTCCCCAGCCCAGCACACCGGGCTCCCCAGCCCAGCTCACCGGGCTCCCCAGCACAGCACACGGGGGCCCCCAGCACCACAGCCCGCCTGGCTCTCCAGCAGAGCCTGTTCAAACCAATCCCCACCAGAGCGAGTCCACACGGCTCCCATGCACCACAGCCCAGCACACTGGGCTCCCCAGCCCAGCTCACAGGGCTCCCCAGCACAGCACACGGGGCCCCCCAGCACCACGGCCCGCCTGGCTATCCAGCAGAGCCTGTTCAAACCACTCCCAAGCAGAGCCGGTCCACACGGCTCCCCAGCAGCACAGCCCAGTACACCGGGCTCCCCAGCCCAGCTCACCGGGCTCCCCAGCACAGCACACGGGGCCCCCAGCACACAGCCCGCCTGGCTCTCGCAGAGCCTGTTCAGACCAGCTCCCCCAGCAGAGCCTGTTCAAACCACTCGCCAGCAGAGCCTGTCCACACGGCTCCCCAGCACCACAGCCCAGCACACCGGGCTCCGAGCCCAGCTCACCGGGCTCCCAGCACAGCACATGGGGGCCCCCAGCACCACTGCCCGCCTGGCTCTCCATCAGAGCCTGTTTACACCCCTCTGAGCAGAGCCTGTCTACACAACTCCCCAGCACCAAAGCCCAGCACACCGGGCTCCCCAGCTCACCGGGCTCCCCAGCACAGCACACGGGGCCCCCCAGCACCACAGCCCGAATGGCTCCCCAGCAGAGCCTGTCTACACGGCTCCCCAGCACCACAACCCAGCACACCGGGCTCCCCAGCACAGCACACGGGGGCCCCCAGCACAGCACATGGGGCTTCCCAGCCCAGCTCAACTGGCTCCCCAGCACAGCACACGGGTCTTCCCAGCACCACAGCCCGCATGGCTCTCCATCAGAGCCTGTTCATTCCGCTCCCAAGCCGAGCCTGTCCACACGGCTCCCCAGCACCACAGCCCAGCACACCGGGCTCCCCAGCACAGCACACGGGGCCCCCCAGCACAGCACACGGGACTTCCCAGCACCACAGCCCGCTTGCTCTCCATCAGAGCCTCTTCACACCGCTCCTCAGCAGAGCCTGTTCACTCCGCTCCCCAGAAGAGCCTGTCTACACGGCTCCCCATCACCACAGCCCAGCACACCGGGCTCCCCAGCCCAGCTCACCGGGCCGCCCAGCACAGCACACGGGGGCCCTCAGCACTACAGCCCGCCTGGCTCTCCAAAAGAGCCTGTTCCCACCGCTCCGCAGCAGAGCCTGTTTACACGGCTCCCCAGCACCACAGCCCAGCACACCGGGCTCCCCAGCCCAGCTCACCGGGCTCCACAGCACAGCACACAGGGCCCCACAGCACCACAGCCCCGGCTGGCTCTCCAGCAGAGCCTGTTCACACCGCTCAGCAGCACAGCCTGTCTACACGGCTCCTCATCACCACAACCAAGCACACAGGGATCCCCTTCCCAACTCACCGGGCTCCTGAGCACAGCACACGGGGGCCCCCAGCACCACAGCCCGACTGGCTCTCCATCAGGGCCTGTTCACACCCCTCCGCAGAAGAGTTTGTCTACACGGCTCCCCAGCACAAAAGCCCAGCACACCGGGCTCCCCAGCCCAGCTCACCGGGCTCCCAGGCATCAGCACACGGGGCCCCCCAGCACCACAGCCCGACTGGCTCTCCAGCAGAGCCAATCTACACGGCTCCCCAGCACCACAGCCCAGCACACGGGGCTCCCCAGCACAGCACACGGGGGCCCCCAGCACAGCACACGGGGCTTCCAAGCTCAGCTCAACCGGCTCCCCAGCACAGCATACGGGTCTTCCCAGCACCACAGCCCACCTGGCTCTCCATCAGAGCCTGTTCACTCCGCTCCCTAGCCCAGCCTGTCCACACGGCTCCCCAGCACCACAGCCCAGCACACCGGGCTCCCCAGCACAAAACACGGGGCCCCCCAGCACAGCACACGAGGTGTCCCAGCACCACAGCCCGCCTGGCTCTCCATCAGAGCCTCTTCACACCGCTCCCCAGCAGAGCCTGTTCACTCCGCTCCCAAGCAGAGCCTGTCTAAACGGCTCCCCAGCACCACAGCCCAGCACACCGGGCTCCCCAGCCCAGCTCACCGGGCTCCCCGGGACATCACACGGGGGCCCCCAGCACCACAGCCCGCCTGGCTATCAATCAGAGCCTTATAAAACCACTCCCCAGCAGAGACTGTCCACACATTGCTCCCCAGCAGCACAGCCCAGCACTCCGGGCTCCCAAGCACAGCACACGGGGTCCCCCAGCACAGCACAAAGGGCCACCCAGCACCACAGCCCGCCTGGCTCTCCAGCAGAACCTGTTCACACCGCTCCCCAGCAGAGCCTGTCTACACAGCTCCCCAGCACCACGGCCCGCCTAGCTCTCCAGCAGAGCCTGTTCAAACCACTCCCCAGCAGAGCCTGTCCACACGGCTCCCCAGCACCACAGCCCAGAACACCGGGCTCCCAAGCGCAGCTCAACGGGCTCCCCAGCACAGCACATGGGACAACCCAGCACCACAGCCCGCCTGGCTCTCCATCAGAGCCTGTTCACACCACTCGCCAGCACAGCCTGTCCACACGGCTCCCCAGCAGCACAGCCCAGCACACCAGGCTCCCCAGCACAGCACACGGGGGCCCCCAGCACAGCACACGGGGGCCCCCAACACCACAGCAAGCCTGGCTCTCCATCAGAGCCTGTTCACACCACTCGCCAGCAGAGCCTGTCCACACGGCTCCCCAGCAGCACAGCCCAGCAGACCGGGCTCCATAGCCGATATCACCGGGCTCCGCAGCACAGCACACGGGGCCACGCAGCACCACAGCCCAGCACACCGGGCTCCCCAGCCCAGCTCACCGGGCTCCCAAGCACTGCACACGGGGCCCCCCAGCACCACAGCCGAGCACACGGGGACCCCAGCACAGCACACGGGGGCCTCCAGCAAACCACAAGGGGCCCCCCTGCACCACAGCCCGCTAGGCTCTGCAGCAGAGCCTGTCAACACGGCTCCCCAGCACCACAGCCCAGCTCACTGGGCTCCCCAGCACACCACACGAGGGCCCCCGGCACCACAGCCCGCCTGGCTATCCAGCAGAACCTCTTCACATAGCTCCCCAGCAGAGCCTGTCCACACGGCTCCCCAGCAGCACAGCCCAGCACACCGGGCTCCCCAGCACAACACACGGGGCCCCCAGAACCACAGCGCGCCTGGCTCTCCATAAGAGCCTGTTCACACCGCTCTGCAGCAGAGCCTGTCTACACGGCTCCCCAGCACCACAGCCCAGCACAACGGGCTCCCCAGCCCAGCTCACCGTGCTCCCCAGCACAGCACACGGGGCCCCCCAGCACCACAGCCCTCCTGGCTCTCCATCAGAGCCTGTTCAATCCTGTCGCCAGCAGAGCCTGTCCACACGGCTCCCCAGCAGCACAGCCCAGCACTCCGGGCTCCCCAGCCCAGCTCACCGGGCTCCCTGGGACATCACACGGGGGCCCCCAGCACCACAGCCCGCCTGGCTCTCCAGAAGAGCCTGTTCAAGCCATTGCCCAGCAAAGCCTGTCCACACGGCTCCCCAGCACCACAGCCCAGCTCACCGGGATCCCCAGCACAGCAAACGGGAGCCGCCAGCACCACAGCCCGCCTGGCTCTCCAGCAGGGCCCTCTCAAACCGCTCCACAGCAGAGCCTGTCAACACGGCTCCCCAGCACCACAGCCCAGCACACCGGGCTCCCCAGCCCAGCTCACCGTTCTCAGCAGCACAGCACACGGGGGCCCCCAGCACCACAGCCCGCCTGGCTCTCCAGCAGAGCCTGTCCACACGGCTCCCCAGCAGCACAGCCCAGCACACCGGGCTCCCCAGCAATGCACACGGTGGCCCCCAGCACCACCGCCCGCCTGGATCTCCAGCAGAGCCTGTCCACACGGCTCCCCAGCACCACAGCCCAGCACACGTGGCTCCCAAGCCCAGCTAACAGGTCTCCTCAGCACTGGACACGGGGGCCCCCAGAACCAAAGCCTATCCAGCAGAGCCTGTTCAAACCACTCCCCAGCAGAGCCTGTCCACACGACTCCCCAGCAGAGCCTGTCCACAGGGCTCCCCAGCACCACAGCCCAGATCACCGGGCTCACCAGCTAAGCTCAACGGGCTCGGCAGCACAGCACACGGGGGCCCCCAACTCCACCGCCCGCCTGGCTCTCCAGCAGAGCCTGTTAACACCGCTCCCCAGCAGAGCCTGTCCACAGGGCTCCCCAGCAGCACAGCCCAGAACACCGGGCTCCCCAGCCGATCTCACCAGGCTCCCCAGCAAGGCACACGGGACCCCCCAGCACCACAGCCCGCCTGGCTCCCCAGCAGAGCCTGTCTACACGGCTCACCAGCTGCACAGCCCAGCTCACCGGGATCCCCAGCCCAACTAACCGGGCTCCCCAGAACTTGATACGGGGGCCCCCAGAACCACAGGCCGCCTGGCTCTCCAGCAGAGCCTGTTAACACCGCTCCACAGTAGAGCCTGTCCACAGGGCTCCCCAGCAGCACAGCCCAGCACACCGGGCTCCCCAGCCGATCTCACCGGGTTCCCCAGCAAGGCACACGGGGCCCCCCAGCATCACAGCCCGCCTGGCTAACCAGCAGCGCCTGTTGAAACCACTCCCCAACAGAGCCTGTTCACACCGCTCCCCAGCAGAGCCTTTCTACACGGCTCCCCAGCAGCATAGCCCAGCCCACCGGGCTCCGCAGCCCAGCTGACCGTGCTCCGCAGTACAGCACACGGGGGACCCCTGCACCAAAGCCCGCTTGGCTCTCCATCAGAGCCTGTTCACACCGCTCCCCAGAACAGCCTGTCTACACGGCTCCCCAGCACCACAGCCCAGCTCACCGGGCTCCCCAGCACAGCACACGGGGGCCCCCAACACCACAGCCCGGCTGGCTCTACAGCAGAGCCTGTTCAAACCACTCCCGAGCAGAGCCTGTCCACACGGCTCTCCAGCACTACAGCCCAGCACACTGGGCTCCCCAGCCAAGCTCAATGAGATCCCCAGCACAGCACACGGTGCCCCCCAGCACCACAGCCCGCCTGGCTCTCCATCAGATCCTGTTCAACCCTCTCCCCAGCAGAGCCTGTCCACATGGCTCCCCAGCACCACAGCCCAGCACACCGGGCTCCCCAGCCCAGCACACCGGGTCCCCAACACAGCACACGGGGCCCCCCTGCGCCACAGCCCGCCTGGCTCTCCATCAGAGCCTGTTCACACCGCTCCGCAGCAGAGCCTGTCTACACGGCTCCCCATCACCAAAGCCCAGCAAACTGCGCTCCCCAGCCCAGCTCAACGGGCTCCCCAGCACAGCACACGGGGCACCCCAGCATGGCACACGGTGCTTCCCAGCACAACAGCCCGCCTGGCTCTCCATCAGATCCTGTTCACTCCGCTCCCCAGCAGAGCCTGTTCAAACCACTCGCCAGCAGAGCCTGTCAACACGGCTCCCAGCACCACAGCCCAGCACACCGGGCTCCTCAGCCCAGTTCACAGGAATCCCCAGCACAGCACACGGGGGCCCCCAGCACCACAGCCCGCCTGGCTATCCAGCAGAGCCTTTTCAAACCACTCCCCAGATGAGCCTGTCCACACGGTTCCCTAGCACCAAAGGCCAACACACCGGGCTCCCCAGCCCAGCTCAACAGGCTCCCCAGCACAGCACACGGGGCCCCCCAGCACCACAGCCCGGCTGGCTCTCCATCAGACCCTATTCACACCGCTCCCCAGCAGAGCCTGTCCACACGGCTCCCCAGCAGAACAGCCCAGCATACCGCGCTCCCCAGCCAAGCTCACCAGGGTCCCCAGCACAGAACACGGGGCCCCCCAGGACCACAGCCCGCCTGGGTCTCCAGCAGAGCCTGATTAAACCACCCCCCAGCAGAGCCTGTCCACACAGCTCCCCAGCACCACAGCCAAGCACACCGTGCTCCCCAGCCCACCTCACCGTGGCCCCAAGCACAGCACATGGGGGCCCCCAGCACCACAACCCGCCTGGCTCTCCATCAGAGCCTTTTTACATCGCTCTGAGCAGAGCCTGTCTACACAACTCCCCAGCACCCCAGCCCAGAACACCGGGCTCCCCAGCCAAGCTCACCGGGCTCCCCAGCACAGCACGTGGGGCCCCCCAGAACCACAGCCCGCCTGGCTCTCCATCAGAGCCTTTTCACACCGCTCCCCAGCAGAGCCTGTCCACACGGCTCCCCAGCACCACAGCCCAGCTCACCGGGCTCCCCAGCACTGCACACGGGGCCTCGCAGCACCACAGCCCGCCTGGCTCTTCATCAGAGACTGTTCACACCGCTCCGCAACAGAGCCTGTCTACACGGCTCCCCATCACCAAAGCCCAGCACACGGGGCTCCCCAGCCCAGCACACCGGGCTCCCCAGCACAGCAGACGGGGCCCCCCAGCACCACAGCCCGAATGGCTCCCCAGCAGAGCCTGTCTACACGGCTGCCAAGCACCACAGCCCAGCACACCGGGCTCCCCAGCCCAGCTCAACGGGCTCCCCAGCACAGCACACGGGGCCCCCCAGCACCACAGCCCGCCTGGCTCTCCATCAGAGCATGTTCACACCGCTCCCCAGCAGAGCCTGTCTACACGGCTCCCCAGCAGCAGAGCCGAGCACACCGGGCTCCCCAGCCGATCTCACCGGGCTCCGCAGCACAGCACACGGGGGCCCCCAGCACCACATCCCGCCTGGCTCTCCATCATGGCCTGTTCACACCGCTCCCCAGCAGAGCCTGTCCACACGGCTCCCCAAAACCACTGCCCAGCACACCGGGCTCCCCAGCCAGGCTCAACGGGCTCCCCAGCATGGAACACGGGGACCCCCAGCACCGCAGCCAGCCTGGCTCTGCAGCAGAGCCTGTTCAAGCCACTCCCCAGAAGAACCTGTCCACATGGCTCCCCAGCAGCAAAGCCCAGTACACCGGGCTCCCCAGCCCAGCTCACCGGGCTCCCCAGCACAGCACACGTGGCTCCCCAGCAGAGCCTGTCTACACGGTTGGCCAGCACCACAGTCCAGTACACCGGGCTCCCCAGCCCAGCTCACCAAGCCCCCCAATACAGCACACGGGGGCCCCAAGCACCACAGCCCGCCTGGCTCTCCATCAGAGCCTGTTCAACCCTCTCCCCAGCAGAGCCTGTCCACACGGCTACCCAGCACCACAGCCCAGAACACCGGGCTCCCAAGCGCAGCTCAACGGGCTCCCCAGCACAGCACATGGGACAACCCAGCACCACAGCCCGCCTGGCTCTCCATCAGAGCCTGTTCACACCGCTCCCCAGCTGAGCCTGTCCACACGGCACCCCAGCACCACAGCCCAGCAAACCGGGATCCCCAGCCCAGCTCACCGGGCTCCCCAGCACAGCACACGGGGGCCCCCAGCACCACAGCCAGCCTGGCTCTCCATCAGAGCCTCTTCACACCGCTCCCCAGCAGAGCTTTTCCACACGGCTCCCCAGCACCACAGCCCAGCACACCGGGCTCCCCAGCCCTGCTCACCGGGCTCCGTTGCAGAGCACACGGGGGCCCCCAGCACCACAATCCGCCTGGCTCTCCATCAGAGCCTGTTCACACCGCTCCCCAGCAGAGCCTGTCTACACGGCTCCCCAACAGCACAGCCCAGCACACCGCAACACAGGCCGCCTGGCTCTCCAGCAGAGCCTTTTCACACCGCTCCCCAGCAGACCCGGTCCACACGGCTCCCCAGCAGCACAGAACAGCACACCGGGTTCCCCAGAACAGCACACGGGGGCCCCCAGCACCACGGCCCGCCTGGCTCTCCAGCAGAGCCTGTTCAAACCACTCCCAAGCAGAGCCGGTTCACACGGCTCCCCAGCAGCACAGCCCAGGACACTGGCCTCCCAAGCCCAGCTCACCGGGCTCCCCAGCACAGCACACGGGGCCCCCCAGCACCTCAGCCCACCTGGCTTTCAAGCAGAGCCTCTTCACACCGCTCCCCAGCAGAGCCTGTCCACACGGCTCCCCAGCACCACAGCCCGGCACACCAGGCTCCAGAGCGGATCTCACCGGGCTACGCAGCACAGAACACGGGGCCCCCCAGCACCACAGCCCAGCACACCGGGCTCCCCAGCCCTGCTCACCGGGCTCCGTTGCAGAGCACACGGGGGCCCCCAGCACCACAATCCGCCTGGCTCTCCATCAGAGCCTGTTCACACCGCTCCCCAGCAGAGCCTGTCTACACGGCTCCCCAGCAGCAGAGCCGAGCACACCGGGCTCCCCAGCCGATCTCACCGGGCTCCGCAGCACAGCACACGGGGGCCCCCAGCACCACATCCCGCCTGGCTCTCCATCATGGCCTGTTCACACCGCTCTCCAGCAGAGCCTGTCCACACGGCTCCCCAGCACCACTGCCCAGCACACCGGGCTCCCCAGCCAGGCTCAACGGGCTCCCCAGCATGGAACACGGGGACCCCCAGCACCGCAGCCAGCCTGGCTCTGCAGCAGAGCCTGTTCAAGCCACTCCCCAGAAGAACCTGTCCACATGGCTCCCCAGCAGCAAAGCCCAGTACACCGGGCTCCCCAGCCCAGCTCACCGGGCTCCCCAGCACAGCACACGGGAGGCCCCCAGCACCACAGCCCCCCTGGCTCTCCAGCAGAGCCTGTTCAAACCACTCCCCAGCACAGCCTGTCTACACGGCTCCCCAGCAACACAGCCCAGCACAACGGGCTCCCAGGCCCACCTCACCGGGCTTCCCAGAACAGCACACGGGGGCCCCCAACACCACAGCCCCCATGGCTTTCCATCAGAGCCCTTTCACACCGCTCCTCAGCAGAGCCTGTCAACACGGCTCCCCAGCAGCACAGCCCAGCGAACTGGCCTCCACAGCCCAGTACACGGGGGCCCCCAGCACAGCAGACGGGGGCCTCCAGCAAACCACACGGGGCCCCCCTGCACCACAGCCCGCTAGGCTCTGCAGCAGAGCCTGTCCACACGGCTCCCCAGCACCACAGCCCAGCACACCAGGCTCCCAAGCACAGCACACGGGGGCCAGAAGCACAGCACACGGGGGCCCCCAGCACAGCACACAGGGGCCCCCAGCACAGCACACGTGGGCCCCCAGCACCACAGCCCGCGTTGCTCTCCAGTAGAGCCTGTTCAAACCACTCCCCAGCACAGCCTGTCGACAAGCCTCCGCAGCAGCAAAGCCTAGAACACCGGGCTCCCCAGCCCAGCTCACCGGGCTCCCCAGCACAGCACACGGGGGCCCCCAACACCACAGCCCCCATGGCTTTCCATCAGAGCCCTTTCACACCGCTCCTCAGCAGAGCCTTTCCACACGGCTCCCCAGCAGCACACCCTAGGACACCGGGCTCCCCAGCCCAGCTCACCGGGCTCCCCAGCACAGCACACGGGAGGCCCCCAGCACCACAGCCCCCCTGGCTCTCCAGCAGAGCCTGTTCAAACCACTCCCCAGCACAGCCTGTCTACACGGCTCCCCAGCAACACAGCCAAGCACACCGGGCTCCCAGGCCCAGCTCACCGGGCTCCCCAGCACAGCACACGGGAGGCCCCCAGCACCAAAGCCCCCCTGGCTCTCCAGCAGAGCCTGTTCACACCGCTCCCCATCAGACCCTGTCCACACGGCTCCCCAGCAGCACAGCCCAGCACACCGGGCTCCCCAGCACAGCACATGCGGGCCCCCAGCACCACAGCCCGCCTGGCTCTCCGGCACAGCCTTTTTAAACCGCTCCCCAGCAGAGACTGTCTATACGGCTCCCCAGCACCACAGCCCAGCACACCGAGCTCCACAGCCCAGCTCACAAGGCTCCCCGGCACAGCACACGGGGCCCCCAAGCACCACAGCCCGCCTGGCTCTCCGGCAGAGCCTGCTAACACCGCTCCCCAGCACAGCCTGTCCACACGCCTCCCCAGCAGCACAGCCCAGCACACCGGACTCCCCAGCCCAGCACACCGGGCTCCCCAGCCCAGCTCACCGGGCTCCCCAGCACAGCACACGGGGCCCCCCAGCACCTCAGCCCACCTGGCTTTCAAGCAGAGCCTCTTCACACCGCTCCCCAGCAGAGCCTGTCCACACGGCTCCCCAGCACCACAGCCCAGCACACCGGGCTCCCCAGCCCAGCTCACCGGCCTCCCCAGCACTGCACACGGGGCCCCCCAGCACCACAGCCCGCCTGGCTCTCGAGCAGAGCCTGTTCAGACCACTCCCCCAGCAGAGCCTGTTCAAACCACTACCCCAGCAGAGCCTGTCCACACGGCTCCCCAGCACCACAGCCCAGCACACCGGGCTCCCCAGCCCAGCTCACCGGGCTCCACAGCACAGCACATGGGGGCCCCCAGCACCACAGCCCGCCTGGCTCTCCATCAGAGCCTGTTTACACCCCTCTGAGCAGAGCCTGTCTACACAACTCCCCAGCACCAAAGCCCAGCACACCGGGCTCCCCAGCTCACCGGGCTCCCCAGCACAGCACACGGGGCCCCCCAGCACCACAGCCCGAATGGCTCCCCAGCAGAGCCTGTCTACACGGCTCCCCAGCACCACAACCCAGCACACCGGGCTCCCCAGCACAGCACACGGGGGCCCCCAGCACAGCACATGGGGCTTCCCAGCCCAGCTCAACTGGCTCCCCAGCACAGCACACGGGTCTTCCCAGCACCACAGCCCGCATGGCTCTCCATCAGAGCCTGTTCATTCCGCTCCCAAGCCGAGCCTGTCCACACGGCTCCCCAGCACCACAGCCCAGCACACCGGGCTCCCCAGCACAGCACACGGGGCCCCCCAGCACAGCACACGGGACTTCCCAGCACCACAGCCCGCTTGCTCTCCATCAGAGCCTCTTCACACCGCTCCTCAGCAGAGCCTGTTCACTCCGCTCCCCAGAAGAGCCTGTCTACACGGCTCCCCATCACCACAGCCCAGCACACCGGGCTCCCCAGCCCAGCTCACCGGGCCGCCCAGCACAGCACACGGGGGCCCTCAGCACTACAGCCCGCCTGGCTCTCCAAAAGAGCCTGTTCCCACCGCTCCGCAGCAGAGCCTGTTTACACGGCTCCCCAGCACCACAGCCCAGCACACCGGGCTCCCCAGCCCAGCTCACCGGGCTCCACAGCACAGCACACAGGGCCCCACAGCACCACAGCCCCGGCTGGCTCTCCAGCAGAGCCTGTTCACACCGCTCAGCAGCACAGCCTGTCTACACGGCTCCTCATCACCACAACCAAGCACACAGGGATCCCCTTCCCAACTCACCGGGCTCCTGAGCACAGCACACGGGGGCCCCCAGCACCACAGCCCGACTGGCTCTCCATCAGGGCCTGTTCACACCCCTCCGCAGAAGAGTTTGTCTACACGGCTCCCCAGCACAAAAGCCCAGCACACCGGGCTCCCCAGCCCAGCTCACCGGGCTCCCAGGCATCAGCACACGGGGCCCCCCAGCACCACAGCCCGACTGGCTCTCCAGCAGAGCCAATCTACACGGCTCCCCAGCACCACAGCCCAGCACACGGGGCTCCCCAGCACAGCACACGGGGGCCCCCAGCACAGCACACGGGGCTTCCAAGCTCAGCTCAACCGGCTCCCCAGCACAGCATACGGGTCTTCCCAGCACCACAGCCCACCTGGCTCTCCATCAGAGCCTGTTCACTCCGCTCCCTAGCCCAGCCTGTCCACACGGCTCCCCAGCACCACAGCCCAGCACACCGGGCTCCCCAGCACAAAACACGGGGCCCCCCAGCACAGCACACGAGGTGTCCCAGCACCACAGCCCGCCTGGCTCTCCATCAGAGCCTCTTCACACCGCTCCCCAGCAGAGCCTGTTCACTCCGCTCCCAAGCAGAGCCTGTCTAAACGGCTCCCCAGCACCACAGCCCAGCACACCGGGCTCCCCAGCCCAGCTCACCGGGCTCCCCGGGACATCACACGGGGGCCCCCAGCACCACAGCCCGCCTGGCTATCAATCAGAGCCTTATAAAACCACTCCCCAGCAGAGACTGTCCACACATTGCTCCCCAGCAGCACAGCCCAGCACTCCGGGCTCCCAAGCACAGCACACGGGGTCCCCCAGCACAGCACAAAGGGCCACCCAGCACCACAGCCCGCCTGGCTCTCCAGCAGAACCTGTTCACACCGCTCCCCAGCAGAGCCTGTCTACACAGCTCCCCAGCACCACGGCCCGCCTAGCTCTCCAGCAGAGCCTGTTCAAACCACTCCCCAGCAGAGCCTGTCCACACGGCTCCCCAGCACCACAGCCCAGCACACTGGGCTCCCAAGCCCAGCTCACCGGGCTACCCAGCACAGCACACGGGGGCCCCCAGCAACAAAGCCCGCCTGGCTCTCCAGCAGAGCCTGTTCAAAACTGTCCCCAGCAGAGCCTGTCCACACGGCACCCCAGCAGCACAGCCCAGCACACTGGGCTCCCCAGCCCAGCATACGGGGTCCCCCAGCACCACAGCGCGCCTGGTTCTCAATCAGAGCCTGTTCACACCGCTCCCCAGCAGAGCCTGTCCACACGGCTCCCCAGCAGCACAGCCCAGCACACCGGGCTCCCAAGCACAGCACACGGGGTCCCCCAGCACAGCACAAAGGGCCACCCAGCACCACAGCCCGCCTGGCTCTCCAGCAGAACCTGTTCACACCGCTCCCCAGCAGAGCCTGTCTACACGGCTCCCCAGCAGCACAGCCTAGGACACCGGGCTCCCCAGCCCAGCTCACCGGGCTCTTCAGCACAGCACACGGGGGCCCCCAGCACCACAGCCCACCTGGCTCTCGATCAGAGCCTTTTGACACCGCTACGCAGCAGAGCCTGTCTACACGGCTCCCCAGCAGCACAGCCCAGCACACCGGGCTCCCCAGCACAACACACGGGGCCCCCAGAACCACAGCGCGCCTGGCTCTCCATAAGAGCCTGTTCACACCGCTCTGCAGCAGAGCCTGTCTACACGGCTCCCCAGCACCACAGCCCAGCACAACGGGCTCCCCAGCCCAGCTCACCGTGCTCCCCAGCACAGCACACGGGGCCCCCCAGCACCACAGCCCTCCTGGCTCTCCATCAGAGCCTGTTCAATCCTGTCGCCAGCAGAGCCTGTCCACACGGCTCCCCAGCAGCACAGCCCAGCACTCCGGGCTCCCCAGCCCAGCTCACCGGGCTCCCTGGGACATCACACGGGGGCCCCCAGCACCACAGCCCGCCTGGCTCTCCAGAAGAGCCTGTTCAAGCCATTGCCCAGCAAAGCCTGTCCACACGGCTCCCCAGCACCACAGCCCAGCTCACCGGGATCCCCAGCACAGCAAACGGGAGCCGCCAGCACCACAGCCCGCCTGGCTCTCCAGCAGGGCCCTCTCAAACCGCTCCACAGCAGAGCCTGTCAACACGGCTCCCCAGCACCACAGCCCAGCACACCGGGCTCCCCAGCCCAGCTCACCGTTCTCAGCAGCACAGCACACGGGGGCCCCCAGCACCACAGCCCGCCTGGCTCTCCAGCAGAGCCTGTCCACACGGCTCCCCAGCAGCACAGCCCAGCACACCGGGCTCCCCAGCAATGCACACGGTGGCCCCCAGCACCACCGCCCGCCTGGATCTCCAGCAGAGCCTGTCCACACGGCTCCCCAGCACCACAGCCCAGCACACGTGGCTCCCAAGCCCAGCTAACAGGTCTCCTCAGCACTGGACACGGGGGCCCCCAGAACCAAAGCCTATCCAGCAGAGCCTGTTCAAACCACTCCCCAGCAGAGCCTGTCCACACGACTCCCCAGCAGAGCCTGTCCACAGGGCTCCCCAGCACCACAGCCCAGATCACCGGGCTCACCAGCTAAGCTCAACGGGCTCGGCAGCACAGCACACGGGGGCCCCCAACTCCACCGCCCGCCTGGCTCTCCAGCAGAGCCTGTTAACACCGCTCCCCAGCAGAGCCTGTCCACAGGGCTCCCCAGCAGCACAGCCCAGAACACCGGGCTCCCCAGCCGATCTCACCAGGCTCCCCAGCAAGGCACACGGGACCCCCCAGCACCACAGCCCGCCTGGCTCCCCAGCAGAGCCTGTCTACACGGCTCACCAGCTGCACAGCCCAGCTCACCGGGATCCCCAGCCCAACTAACCGGGCTCCCCAGAACTTGATACGGGGGCCCCCAGAACCACAGGCCGCCTGGCTCTCCAGCAGAGCCTGTTAACACCGCTCCACAGTAGAGCCTGTCCACAGGGCTCCCCAGCAGCACAGCCCAGCACACCGGGCTCCCCAGCCGATCTCACCGGGTTCCCCAGCAAGGCACACGGGGCCCCCCAGCATCACAGCCCGCCTGGCTAACCAGCAGCGCCTGTTGAAACCACTCCCCAACAGAGCCTGTTCACACCGCTCCCCAGCAGAGCCTTTCTACACGGCTCCCCAGCAGCATAGCCCAGCCCACCGGGCTCCGCAGCCCAGCTGACCGTGCTCCGCAGTACAGCACACGGGGGACCCCTGCACCAAAGCCCGCTTGGCTCTCCATCAGAGCCTGTTCACACCGCTCCCCAGAACAGCCTGTCTACACGGCTCCCCAGCACCACAGCCCAGCTCACCGGGCTCCCCAGCACAGCACACGGGGGCCCCCAACACCACAGCCCGCCTGGCTCTCCAGCAGAGCCTGTTCAAATCACTCCCCAACAGAGCCTGTCCACACGGCTCCCTAGCAGAGCATGTCCACACGGCTCCGCAGCAGCACAGCCCAGCACACCGGACTCCACAGCCCAGCTCACCGGGCTCCCCAGCCCAGCTCACCTGGCTCCCCACCACAGCACACGGGGGCCCCCAACACCACAGCACACCTGGATTTCCATCAGAGCCTGTTCACACCGCTCCCCAGCAGAGCCTGTCTACACGGCTCCCCAGCAACACAGCCCAGCACACCGGGCTCCCCAGCACAGCTCAACGGGCACCCCAGCACAGCACACGGGACAACCCAGCACCACAGCCCGCCTGGCTCTCCATCAGAGCCTGTTCACACCGCTCCCCAGCTGAGCCAGTCTACACGGCTCCCCAGCAACACAGCCCAGCACACCGGGATCCCCAGCCCAGCTCACCGGGCTCCCCAGCACAGCACACGGGGGCCCCCAGCACCACAGCCAGCCTGGCTCTCCATCAGAGCCTCTTCACACCGCTCCCCAGACGAGCCTTTCCACACGGCTCCCCAGCACCAAAGCCCAGCGCACCGGGCTGCCCAGCCCTGCTCACCGGGCTCCGCAGCAGAGCACACGGGGGCCCCCAGCACCACAGCCCGCCTGGCTCTCATTCAGAGCCTGTTCACACCGCTCACCAGCAGAGCCTGTCTACACGGCTCCCCAGCAGCACAGCCCAGCACACCGCAGCACAGCCCGCCTGGCTCTCCAGCAGAGCCTGTTCACACCGCTCCCCAGCAGACCCTATCAACACGGCTCCCCAGCAGCACAGAACAGCACACCGGGTTCCCCAACACAGCACACGGGGGCCCCCAGCACCACGGCCCGCTTGGCTGTCCAGCAGAGCCTGTTCAAACCATTCCCAAGCAGAGCCGGTCGACACGGCTCCCCAGCAGCACAGCCCAGCACACTGGCCTCCCAAGCCCAGCTCACCGGGCTCCCCAGCACAGCACACGGGGCCCCCCAGCACCTCAGCCCACCTGGCTTTCAAGCAGAGCCTCTTCACACCGCTCCCCAGCAGAGCCTGTCCACACGGCTCCCCAGCACCACAGCCCGGCACACCAGGCTCCAGAGCGGATCTCACCGGGCTACGCAGCACAGAACACGGGGCCCCCCAGCACCACAGCCCAGCACACCGGGCTCCCCAGCCCTGCTCACCGGGCTCCCCAGCACAGCACACGGGGGCCCCCAGCAACACAGCGCGCCTGGCTCTCCAGCAGAGCCTGTTCAAAACACTCGCCAGCAGAGCCTGTCCACACGGCTCACCAGCAGCACAGCCCAGCACACCGGGCTCCCCAGCACAGCACACGGGGGCCCCCAGCACAGCACACGGGGGCCCCCAGCACCACAGCCCACGTTGCTCTCCAGCAGAGCCTGTTCAAATCACTCCCCACCACAGCCTGTCCACATGCCTAACCAGCAGCACAGCCCAGAACACCGGGCTCCCCAGCCCAGCTCACCGGGCTCACCAGCACAGCACACGGGGGCCCCCAATACCACAGCCCGCCTGGCTCTCCATCAGAGCCTGTTCAAACCTATCCCCAGCAGGGACTGTCCATTCGTCTCCCCAGCAGCACAGCCCTGCACACCGGGGTCGCAAGCCCAGCTAACCGGGCTCCCCAGCACAGCACACGGGGGCCCCCAGCACCACAGCCCGCCTGGCTCTCCATCAGAGCCTGTTCACAAAGCTCCCCAGAAGAGCCTGTGTACACGGCTCCCCAGCAGCCCCGCACACCGCAGCACAGCCCGCCTGGCTCTCCATCAGAGCCTGTTCAAACCGCTTCCCAGCAAACCCTCTCCACACGGCACGCCAGCAGCTAGGCCCAGCACACCGGGCTCCTCAGCCCAGCTAACCGGGCTCCCCAGCACAGCACACGGGGGCCCCCAGCACCACAGCCCGCGTTGCTCTCCAGCAGAGAATGTTCACACGGCTGCCCAGGACCACAGCCCAGCACACCGGGCTTCCCAGCCCACCTCACCGGGCTCCCCAGCACAGCACACGTGGGCCCCCAGCACCACAGCCCGCCTGGTTCTCCAGCAGAGCCAGTTCACCCCGCTCCCCAGCAGAGCCTGTCCACAAGGCTCCCCAGCAGCACAGCCCAGCACGCCGGGTTCCCCAGCACAGCACACGGGGGCCCCCAGCACCACAGCCCGCCTGGCTCTCCAGCAGAGCCTGTTCACACCACTCCCCAGCAAAGCCTGTCTACAAGGCTCCCCAGCACCATCGCACAGCACACCGGGATCCCCTGCACAGCACACGGGGGCCCCCAGCACCACAGCCCGCCTGGCTCTCCATCACAGCCTGTTTAAACCTGTCCCCAGCAGATACTGTCCAAACGGCTCCCCAGCAGCACAGCCCAGAACACCGGGCCCCCCGGGACATCACACGGGGGCCCCCAGCACCACAGCCCGCCTGGCTCTCCAACAGAGCCTGTTCACACCACTCCCCAGCAAAGCCTGTCTACAAGGCTCCCCAGCACCACAGCACAGCACACCGGGATTCCCAGCCCAGCTCACCGGGCTCCCCATCACAGCACACCACACGGGGGCCCCCAGCACCACAGCCCGCCTGGCTCTCCATCAGAGCCTGTCAACACGGCTCCCCAGCACCACAGCCGAGCACACGGGGACCCCAGCACAGCACACGGGGGCCTCCAGCAAACCACAAGGGGCCCCCCTGCACCACAGCCCGCTAGGCTCTGCAGCAGAGCCTGTCAACACGGCTCCCCAGCACCACAGCCCAGCTCACTGGGCTCCCCAGCACAGCACACGAGGGCCCCCGGCACCACAGCCCGCCTGGCTATCCATCAAAGCATGTTCACACCGCTCCCCAGCAGAGCCTGTCTGCACGGCTCCCCATCACCACAGCCCAGCACACCGGGCTCCCCAGCCCAGCTCACCGGGCTCCCAAGCACTGCACACGGGGCCCCCCAGCACCACAGCCGAGCACACGGGGACCCCAGCACAGCACACGGGGGCCTCCAGCAAACCACAAGGGGCCCCCCTGCACCACAGCCCGCTAGGCTCTGCAGCAGAGCCTGTCAACAGGGCTCCCCAGCACCACAGCCCAGCTCACTGGGCTCCCCAGCACAGCACACGAGGGCCCCCGGCACCACAGCCTGCCTGGCTATCCAGCAGAACCTCTTCACATAGCTCCCCAGCAGAGCCTGTCCACACGGCTCCCCAGCAGCACAGCCCAGCACACCGGGCTCCCTAGCCGATCTCACCGGGCTCCGCAGCAAAGCAGACGGGGCCCCCCAGCACCACAGCCCAGCACACCGGGCTCCCCAGCCCAGCTCACCGGGCTCCCCAGCACAGCACACGGGGGCCCCCAGCAACACAGCCCGCCTGGCTCTCCAGCAGAGCCTGTTCAAAACACTCCCCAGCAGAGCCTGTCCAAACGGCTCCCCAGCAGAGCCTGTCCACAGGGCTCCCCAGCACCACAGCCCAGATCACCGGGCTCACCAGCTAAGCTCAACGGGCTCGGCAGCACAGCACACGGGGGCCCCCAACTCCACCGCCCGCCTGGCTATCCAGGAGAGCCTGTTCAAACCACTCCCCAGCAGAGCCTGTCCACACGACTCCCCAGCAGAGCCTGTCCACAGGGCTACCCAGCACCACAGCCCAGATCACCGGGCTCACCAGCTAAGCTCAACGGGCTCGGCAGCACAGCACACGGGGGCCCCCAACTCCACCGCCCGCCTGGCTATCCAGCAGAGCCTGTTCACACCGCTCCCGAGCAGAGCCTGTCTACACGGTTCCCCAGCACCACAGCCCAGCACACCGGGCTCCCCAGCCCATCTCACCGGGCTCCCCAGCACAGCACACGTGGGCCCCCAGCACCACAGCCCGCCTGGCTCTACAGCAGAGCCTGTTCACACCCCTCCGCAGCAGAGCCTGTCTACACGGCTCCCCAGCACAAAAGCCCAGCACACCGGGCTCCCCAGCCCAGCTCACCGGGCTCCCCAGCACAGCACACGGGGCCCCCCAGCACCACAGCCTACCTGGCTCTCCAGCAGAGCCTGTTCAAACCACTCCCCAGCAGAGCCTGTCCACACGGCTCCCCAGCACCACAGCCCGCCTGGCTCTCCAGCAGAGCCTGTTCACACCGCTCCCCAGCAGAGCCTGTTCACACGGCTCCCCAGCAGCACAGCCCAGCAAACCGGGCTCCTCTGCCCAGCTCACCGGGCTCCCCAGCACCAAAGCCCGCCTGGCTTTCCATCAGAGCCTGTTCAAACCACTCCCCAACAGAACCTTTCCACACGGCTCCCCAGCACCACAGCCCAGCACACTGGGCACCCCAGCCCAGCTCAACGGGCTCCCCAGGACAGCACACGGTCCCCCCCAGCACCACAGCCCGCCTGGTTCTCCATCAGAGCCTGTTCAAACCACTCCCCAGCAGAGCGAGTCCACACGGCTCCCCAGCACAACAGCCCAGCACACCGGGCTCCCCAGCACAGCACACGGGGCCCCCCAGCACCACAGCCCGCATGGCTTTCCATCAGAACCTTTTCACAACGCTCCCCAGTAGAGCCTGTCCACACGGCTCCCCAGCACCACAGCCCAGCACACTGCAGCACAGCCCGCCTGGCTCTCCAGCAGAGCCTGTCCACACGGCTCCCCAGCAGAGCCTGTCCACACGGCTCCCCAGCACCACAGCCCAGCACACCGGGCTCCCAAGCACAGCACACGGGGCCCCCCAGCACCACAGCCCGCCTTGCTCTCCATCAGGGCCTGTTCATCCCTCTTCCCAGCAGAGCCTGTTTACACCGCTCCGAAGCAGAGCCTGTCCACACGACTCCCCAGCACCACAGCCCAACACACCGGGCTCCCCAGAACAGAACACCGAGCCCCCCAGCACCACAGCCCGCCTGGCTCTCCATCAGAGACTGTTCACACCGCTCCCCAGAAGAGACTGTTCACACCGCTCCCCAGCACAGCCTGTCTACACGGCTCCCCAGCACCACAGCCCAGCACACCAGGATCCCCAGCCCAGCTCACCGGGCTCCCCAGAACAGCACAGCGGGCCCCCCAGCACCACAGCCCGCCTGGCTCTCCATCTGAGCCTGTTCACTCCGCTCCCCAGCAGAGCCTGTTAAAAAAAGTCCCCTAGAGAGCCTGTCCACACGGCTCACCAGCAGCACAGCCCAGCACACCGGGCTCACCAGGCGATCTCACCGGGCTCCCCAGCAAGGCACACGGGGCCCCCCAGCACCACAGCCCGCCTGGCTCTCCAGCAGAGTCTGTTGAAACCACTCCCCAGCAGAGCCTGTCTACACGGCTCCACAGCAGCACAGCCCAGCTAACCGGGCTCCCCAGCCCCTCTTACCAGGCTCCCCATCACTGGACACGGGGGCCCCCAGAACCACAGGCCGCCTGGCTCTCCAGCAGAGCCTGTTAACACTGCTCCCCAGTAGAGCCTGTCCACAGGGCTCCCCAGCAGCAGAGCCCAGCACACCGGGCTCCCCAGCCGATGTCACCGGGCTCCCCAGCCCAGCTCAACGGGCCCCCAGCACCACAGCCCGCCTGGCTCTCCAGCAGAGCATGTTCACACCGCTCCGCAGCAGAGCCTGTCCACACGGCTCCCAAGCACTACAGCCCAGCACACCGGGCTCCCCAGCACAGCACACGGGGCCCCCCAGCACCACAGCACGCCTGGCTCTCCATCAGAACCTGTTCAACCCTCTCCCCAGCAGAGCCTGTCCACACGGCTCCCCAGCACCACAGCCCAGCACACCGGGGTCCCCAGCCCAACTCATCGGGCTCCCCAGCACAGCACACGGGGCCCCCCAGCACACAGCCCGGGGCTCTCCATCAGAGCCTGTTCAACCGCTCCCCAGCAGAGCCTGTCCACACGGCTCCCCAGCAGAACAGCCCAGCACACCGGGCTCCCCAGCCCAGCTCACCAGGGTCCCCAGCACAGAACACAGGCCCCCCCCGGCACCACAGCCTGCCTGGCTCTCCAGGAGAGCCTGTTCAAACCACCCCCCAGAAGAGCCTGTCCACACGGCGCCCCAGCACCACAGCCCAGCACACCGGGCTCCCCAGCCAGGCTCAACGGGCTCCCCAGCACCACAGCCCGCCTGGCTCTCCAGCAGAGCCTGTTCACACTGCTCCCCAGCAGAGCCTGTCTACATGGCTCCCCAGCAGCAGAGCCCAGGACATTTGGGTCCCCAGCCAACCTCACCGGTCCCCCCAGCACAGCACACGGGAGCCCCCAGCACCACGGCCCGCCTGGCTCTCCAGACGAGCCTGTACAACCCTCTCCCCAGCAGAGCCTGTCCACACGGCTCCCCAGCACCACAGCCCAACACACCGGGCTCCCCAGCCCAGCTCAACGGGCTCCCAAACACAGCACACGCGGGGCCCCAGCACCACAGCCCGCCTGGCTCTCCAGCAGAGGCTGTTCAAACCGCGTCCCAGCTGAGCCTGTCTACACGGCTCCCCAGCACCACAGCCCTGCACACGGGGCTCCCCAGCCTAGCACACTGGGCTCCCCAGCACAGCACACGGGGCCGCAAAGCACCACAGCCCTCCTGGCTCTCCATCAGAGCCTGTTCAAACCACTCCCCAGCAGAGCCTGTCCACACGGCTCCCCAGCAGCACAGCCCAGCACACCGGGCTACCCAGCAAAGCACACGGGGGCCCCAGCACAGCACACGGGCCCCCCCAGCATAGCACACGGGGCTTCCCAGCACAACAGCCCCCCTGGCTGTCCGTCAGAGCCTGTTCAACCCTCTCCACAGCAGAGCATGTCCACACGGCTTCCCGGCACCACAGCCCAGCACACTGGACTCCCGAGTACAGCACACGGGGGCCCCCAGCACCATAGCCCGGCTGGCTCTCCATCAGAGCCTGTTCACACCGCTCAACAGCACAGCCTGTCTACACGGCTCCCAATCACCACAGCCCAGCACACAGGGATCCCTAGCCCAGCTCACCGGGCTCCTGAGCACAGCTCACGGGGGCCCCCAGCACCACAGCCCGCCTGGCTCTCCATCAGGGCCTGTTCACACCCCTGCGCAGCAGAGCCTGTCTACACGGCTCCCGAGCACAAAAGCCCAGCACACCGGGCTCCCCAGCCAAGCTCACCGGGCTCCCCAGCACAGCACGCGGGGCCCCCCAGCACCACAGTCTGCCTGGCCCTCCAGCACAGCCTGTTCAAACCACTCCCCAGTAGAGCATGTCCACACGGCTCCCCAGCACCACAGCCCGCCTGGCTCTCCAGCAGAGCCCTTTCACACCGCTCCCCAGCAGAGCCTGTCTACACGGCCCCCCAGCAGCACAGCCCAGCACACCGGGCTCCTCTGCCCAGCTCACCGGGCTCCCCAGCACAACAGCCCGCCTGGCTCTCCATCAGAGCCTTTTCAAACCACTCCCTAGCAGAGCGAGTGCACATGGCTCCCAAGCACCACAGCCCAGCACACTGGGCTCCCCAGCCCAGCTCACAGGGCTCCCCAGCACAGCACACGGGGCCCCCAAGCACCATAGCCGGCCTGGGTCTCAAACAAAGCCTGTTCACACCCCTTACTCAGCAGAGCCTGTCTACACGGCTCCCCAGCACAACAGCCCAGCACACCGGGCTCCCCAGCCCAGCTCACCGGGCTCCCCAGCAAAGCTCACCGGGCTCCCCAGCACAGCACACGGGCCCCACAAGCACCATCGCCAGCCTGGCTCTCCATCAAAGCCTGTTCACACCGCTCCCCAGGATAGCCTGTCTACACGGCTCACCATCACCACAGCCCAGCACACCGGGCTCCACAGCCCAGCTCACCGGTCTCCCCAGCACAGCACACGGGGCCCCCCAGCACCACAGCCCGCCTGGCTGTCCATCAGAGCCTGGTCACAGCGCTCCGCAGCAGAGCCTGTCCACACGGCTCCCCAGCAGCACAGCCCAGCACACCGGGCTCCCCAGCCAAGCTCACCGGGCTCCCGACCAAAGCTCACGGGGGCCCGCAGCACCACAGCCCGCCTGACTCTCCATCAGAGCCTGTTCACACCGCTCCCCAGGAGAGCCTTTCCACACGGCTCCCCAGCACCACAGCCCAGCACACCGGGCTCCTCTGCCCAGCTCACCGGGCTCCCCAGCACCACAGCCCGCCTGGCTCTCCATCAGTACCTGTTCAAACCACTCCCCAACAGAGCCTGTCCACACGGCTCCCCAGCACCACAGCCCAGCACACTGGGCTCCCCAGCCCAGCTCACTGGGCTCCCGACCACAGCAACCGGGGGCCCTCAGCACCACAGCCCGCCTGGCCCTCCAGCAGAGCCTCTTCAAACCGCTCCCCAGCAGAGCCTGTCTACACGGCTCCCCAGCACCACAGCCCAGCTAACCGGGCTCCCCAGCACAGCTCACCGGGCTCCCGACCAAAGCTCACTGGGGCCCGCAGCACCACAGCCCGCCTGGCTCTCCATCAGAGCCTGTTCACACCCATCCGCAGCAGAGCCTGCCTACATGGCTCCCCAGCACAAAAGCCCAGCTCACCGGGCTCCCCAGCCCAGCTCACAGGGCCCCCCAGCACAGCATACGGGGACCCCCAGCACCACAGCCCGCCAGGCTCTCCATCAGAGCCTGTTCACACCGCTCCCCAGCAGAGCCTGTCCACACGGCTCCCCAGCACACCAGCCCAGCACACCGGTCTCCCCAGCCCAGCACAACGGGCTCACCAGCACAGCACACGGGGGCCCCCAGCACAATAGCAAGCCTGGCTCTCCATCAGAGCCTTTACAAAACTCTCCTCAGTAGAGCCTGTCCACACGGCTCCCCGGCACCAAAGCCCAGCACTCCGGGATCCCCAGCACAGCACACGGGGGCCCCCAGCAAAGCACACAGGGCGCCCCTGCACCACAGCCCGCCTGGCTCTCCAGCAGAGCCTGTTCAAACCGCTCCCCAGGAGAGCCTGTCCACACCGCTCCCCAGCACAACAGCCCAGCACACCGGGCTCCCCAGCACCGCACACGGGGGCCCCCAGCACAGCACACGGGGGCCCCCAGAACCACAGCCCGCCTGGCTCTCCATCAAAGCCTGTTCACAGCGCTCCGCAGCAGAGCCTGTCCACTCGGCTCCCCAGCAGCACAGCCCAGCACACCGGGCTCCCCAGCCAGGCTCAACGGGCTCCCCAGCACCACAGCCCGCCTGGCTCTCCAGCAGAGCCTGTTCACACTGCTCCCCAGCAGAGCCTGTCTACATGGCTCCCCAGCAGCAGAGCCCAGGACATTTGGGTCCCCAGCCAACCTCACCGGTCCCCCCAGCACAGCACACGGGAGCCCCCAGCACCACGGCCCGCCTGGCTCTCCAGACGAGCCTGTACAACCCTCTCCCCAGCAGAGCCTGTCCACACGGCTCCCCAGCACCACAGCCCAACACACCGGGCTCCCCAGCCCAGCTCAACGGGCTCCCAAACACAGCACACGCGGGGCCCCAGCACCACAGCCCGCCTGGCTCTCCAGCAGAGGCTGTTCAAACCGCGTCCCAGCTGAGCCTGTCTACACGGCTCCCCAGCACCACAGCCCTGCACACGGGGCTCCCCAGCCTAGCACACTGGGCTCCCCAGCACAGCACACGGGGCCGCAAAGCACCACAGCCCTCCTGGCTCTCCATCAGAGCCTGTTCAAACCACTCCCCAGCAGAGCCTGTCCACACGGCTCTCCAGCAGCACAACCCAGCACACCGGGCTCCCCAGCCCAGCTCACCGGGCTCCCCAGCACAGCACACGGGGGCCCCCAGCTACACAGCGCGCCTTGCTCTCCAGCAGAGCCTGTTCAAACCGCTCCCCAGCAGAGCCTGTCCACACGGCTCCCCAGAAGCACAGCCCAGCACACCGGGCTCCCCAGCCCAGCTCACCGGGCTCCCCAGCACAGCACACGGGGCCCCCCAGCACCACAGCCCGCCTGGCTCTCCATCAGAGCCTGTTCACACCCATCCGCAGCAGAGCCTGTCTACACGGTTCCCCAGCACAAAAGCCCAGCTCACCGGGCTCCCCAGCCCAGCTCACAGGGCTCCCCAGCACAGCACACGGGGCCCCCAAGCACCATAGCCGGCCTGGGTCTCAAACAAAGCCTGTTCACACCCCTTACTCAGCAGAGCCTGTCTACACGGCTCCCCAGCACAACAGCCCAGCACACCGGGCTCCCAAGCCCAGCTCACCGGGTTCCCCAGCACAGCACACGGGGCCCCCCAGCACCACAGCCCGCCTGGCTCTCCATCAGAGCCTGTTCACACCCATCCGCAGCAGAGCCTGTATACACGGCTCCCCAGCACAAAAGCCCAGCTCACCGGGTTTCCCAGCCCAGCTCACAGGGCTCCCCAGCACAGCACACGGGGCCCCCCAGCACAAAAGCCTGCCATGCTCTCCAGCAGAGCCTGTTCAAACCACTCCCCAGCAGAGCTTGTCCACACGGCTCCCCAGCAGCACTGCCCAGCACAAGGCACCACAGCACAGCACATGGGGGCCCCCAGCACCACAGCCCGCCTGGCTCTCTGGCAGAGCCTTTTTAAACCGCTCCCCGGCAGAGCCTGTCCACACGGCTCCCCACCAGCACAGACCAGAAAACTGGGCTCCCCAGCCCAGCATACGGGGGCCCCCAGCACAACAGCGCGCCTGGTTCTCCATCAGAGCCTGTTCATAACGCTCCCCAGCAGAGCCTGTCTACACGGCTCCCCAGCAGTACAGCCCAGCACACTGGGCTCCCCAGAACAGCATACGGGGGCCCCCAGCAACACAGCCCGCCTGGCTCTCCAGCAGAGCCTGTTCAAAACACTCCCCAGCAGAGCCTGTCTAAACGGCTCCACAGCAGCACAGCCCAGCACACCGCAGAACAGCCCGCCTGGCTCTCCATCAGAGCTTGTTCACACCGCTCCCGAGTGGAGCCTGTCCACGCGGCTCCCCAGCAGCACAGCCCAGCACACCGGGCTCCTCAGCCCAGCATACGGGGGCCCCCAGCACCACAGCCCGCCTGGTTCTCCATCAGAGCCTGTTCACACCGCTCCCCAGAAGAGCCTGTCCACACGGCTCACCAGCAGCACAGCCCAGCACACCGGGCTGCCCAGCACAGCACACGGGGGCCCCCATAACAGCACACGGGGCCCCCCAGCACCCCAGCCCGCCTGGCTCTCCAGACGAGCCTGTTCACACCGCTCCGCAGCAGAACCTGTCTACATGGCTCCCCACCACCACAGCCCAGCACACCGGGCTCCCCAGAAGTTCTCAACGCGCTCCCCAGCACAGCACATGGGGGCCCCCAGCACCACAGCCCGCCTGGCTCTCCAGCAGAGGCTGTTCAAACCGCGTCCCAGCTGAGCCTGTCTACACGGCTCCCCAGCACCACAGCCCTGCACACGGGGCTCCCCAGCCCAGCACACTGGGCTCCCCAGCACAGCACACGGGGCCGCCCAGCACCACAGCCCTCCTGGCTCTCCATCAGAGCCTGTTCAAACCACTCCCCAGCAGAGCCTGTCCACACGGCTCCCCAGCAGCACAGCCCAGCACACCGGGCTCCCCAGCCCAGCTCACCGGGCTCCCCAGCACAGCACACGGGGCTTCCCAGCACCACAGCCCGCCTGGCTCTCCATCAGAGCCTGTACAACCCTCTCCCCAGCAGAGCCTGTCCACACGGCTCCCCAGCACCACAGCCCAACACACCGGGCTCCCCAGCCCAGCTCAACGGGCTCCCAAACACAGCACACGCGGGGCCCCAGCACCACAGCCCGCCTGGCTCTCCAGCAGAGGCTGTTCAAACCGCGTCCCAGCTGAGCCTGTCTACACGGCTCCCCAGCACCACAGCCCTGCACACGGGGCTCCCCAGCCTAGCACACTGGGCTCCCCAGCACAGCACACGGGGCCGCAAAGCACCACAGCCCTCCTGGCTCTCCATCAGAGCCTGTTCAAACCACTCCCCAGCAGAGCCTGTCCACACGGCTCTCCAGCAGCACAACCCAGCACACCGGGCTCCCCAGCCCAGCTCACCGGGCTCCCCAGCACAGCACACGGGGGCCCCCAGCTACACAGCGCGCCTTGCTCTCCAGCAGAGCCTGTTCAAACCGCTCCCCAGCAGAGCCTGTCCACACGGCTCCCCAGAAGCACAGCCCAGCACACCGGGCTCCCCAGCCCAGCTCACCGGGCTCCCCAGCACAGCACACGGGGCTTCCCAGCACCACAGCCCGCCTGGCTATCCAGAAGAGCCTGTTCAAACCACTCCCCAGCAGAGCCTGTCCACGCGGCTCCCCAGCATCACAGCCAAGCACACCGGGCTCCCCAGCCCAGCTCAACGGGCTCCCCAGCACAGCACACGGGGACCCCCAGCACAGCACACCGGGCTCCCCAGCACAGCACACGGGGCCCCCCAGCACCACAGCCCGCCTGGCTCTGCAGCAGAGCCTGTTCAAATCACTCCCCAGCAGAGCCTGTCCACACGGCTGCCCAGAAGAGCCTGTCCACACGGCTCCCCAGCAGCACAGCCCAGCACACCAGACTCCCCAGCCCAGCTCACCGGGCTCCCCAGCACAGCACACGGGGGCCCCCAGCACCACAGCACGCCTGGATTTCCATCAGAGCCTGTTCACACCGCTCCCCAGCAGAGCCTGTGTACACGGCTCCCCAGCACCACAACCAAGCACACCGGGCTCCTCAGCACAGCACACCGGGCCCCCCAGCACCACAGCGCGCCTGGCTCTCCATCAGAGTCTGTTAACCCCGCTCCACAGCAGAGCCTGTCTACACGGCTCCCCAGCACAACAGCCCAGCACACCGGGCTCCCAAGCCCAGCTCACCGGGCTCCCCAGCACAGCACACGGGGCCCCCCAGCACCACAGCCCGCCTGGCTCTCCATCAGAGCCTGTTCACACCCATCCGCAGCAGAGCCTGTCTACACGGTTCCCCAGCACAAAAGCCCAGCTCACCGGGCTCCCCAGCCCAGCTCACAGGGCTCCCCAGCACAGCACACGGGGCCCCCCAGCACCACAGCCTGCCATGCTCTCCAGCAGAGCCTGTTCAAACCACTCCCCAGCAGAGCCTGTCCACACGGCTCCCCAGCAGCACTGCCCAGCACAAGGCACCACAGCACAGCACATGGGGGCCCCCAGCACCACAGCCCGCCTGGCTCTCTGGCAGAGCCTTTTTAAACCGCTCCCCGGCAGAGCCTGTCCACACGGCTCCCCAGCAGCACAGACCAGCACACCGGGCTCCCCAGCCCAGCATACGGGGGCCACCAGCACAACAGCGCGCCTGGTTCTCCATCAGAGCCTGTTCACAACGCTCCCCAGCAGAGCCTGTCTACACGGCTCCCCAGCAGTACAGCCCAGCACCCTGGTGTCCCCAGAACAGCATACGGGGGCCCCCAGCAACACAGCCCGCCTGGCTCTCCAGCAGAGCCTGTTCAAAAGACTCCCCAGCAGAGCCTGTCTACACGGCTCCACAGCAGCACAGCCCAGCACACCGCAGCACAGCCCGCCTGGCTTTCCATCAGAGCTTGTTCACACCGCTCCCGAGTGGAGCCTGTCCACGCGGCTCCCCAGCAGCACAGCCCAGCACACCGGGCTCCTCAGCCCAGCATACGGGGGCCCCCAGCACCACAGCCCGCCTGGTTCTCCATCAGAGCCTGTTCACACCGCTCCCCAGAAGAGCCTGTCCACACGGCTCACCAGCAGCACAGCCCAGCACACCGGGCTGCCCAGCACAGCACACGGGGGCCCCCATCACAGCACACGGGGCCCCCCAGCACCCCAGCCCGCCTGGCTCTCCAGCAGAGCCTGTTCACACCGCTCCGCAGCAGAACCTGTCTACATGGCTCCCCACCACCACAGCCCAGCACACCGGGCTCCCCAGAAGTTCTCAACGCGCTCCCCAGCACAGCACATGGGGGCCCCCAGCACCACAGCCCGCCTGGCTCTCCAGCAGAGGCTGTTCAAACCGCGCCCCAGCTGAGCCTGTCTACACGGCTCCCCAGCACCACAGCCCTGCACACGGGGCTCCCCAGCCCAGCACACTGGGCTCCCCAGCACAGCACACGGGGCCGCACAGCACCCCAGCCCGCCTGGCTCTCCAGCAGAGCCTGTTCAAACCACTCCCCAGCAGAGCCTGTCCACACGGCTCTCCAGCAGCACAACCCAGCACACCGGGCTCCCCAGCCCAGCTCACCGGGCTCCCCAGCACAGCACACGGGGGCCCCCAGCAACACAGCGCGCCTTGCTCTGCAGCAGAGCCTGTTCAAACCGCTCCCCAGCAGAGCCTGTCCACACGGCTCCCCAGCATCACAGCCCAGCACGCCGGTCTCCCCAGCCCAGCTCACCGTGCTCCCCAGCACAGCACACGGGGCTTCCCAGCACCACAGCCCGCCTGGCTATCCAGCAGAGCCTGTTCAAACCACTCCCCAGCAGAGCCTGTCCACACGGCTCCCCAGCAGCACAGCCAAGCACACCGGGCTCCCAAGCCCAGCACAACGGGCTCCCCAGCACAGCACACGGGGACCCCCAGCACAACACACCGGGCCCCCCAGCACCACAGCGCGCCTGGCTCTCCATCAGAGACTGTAAACCCCGCTCCGCAGAAGAGCCTGTCTACACGGCTCCCCAGCACAAAAGCCCAGCACACCGGGCTCCCAAGCCCAGCTCACCGGGCTCCCCAGCACAGCACATGGGGCCCCCCAGCACCACAGCCCGCCTGGCTCTCCATCAGAGCCTGTTCACACC